>WHWC01000261.1:0-279026 GCA_019426215.1 Buddleja alternifolia
TTACATGGTCCTTATTTATATGATGATGACACCATGTATGGACTTGGAGTTAATAACTTTGCTGTCTTATCTGGGTTGTATTGGGCCGGAGTTTGAGCCCCCCAGCTTGTATCTTCAATTTCATAAAATTTTTGTATAGCTTATTTCTTTGTAATTATTTAGAGATACCTAATTGGCACTTCATGGTGGCGCATGAAGTCTTGGAGAAGAAGATTAGATCTTGTATAGGCTGAAACCCATGTAATAGATAGAACCCCTCCCCGATCACTCATTGCCTCGAGTTGATCTAGAATAGTCCATACATGTGTATATTATTAGAATTGCTAGGCTTATACTTATGCATTTCCTTTAATTGCGCGATAAAGAAATTAATGTGCAGAGTGAGACCTGACTTATTAACATTTCACATGTTATAATTCTCCAATTAGAAAAATACTGAGTAAGTAAAGGGGCATTGGATGTCCTAGCTCTCCACCAAATTTTAGAAGATAAGTTCATTTCTAGTGCATGGCGACGTCTCGGAATAAGGGGGTCATGCATCAAGATGTGGTACTCTTATCTTCTCTAGTGCATTTGATGCCTTCATGTCGAAACAAATTTCATCCCATATGTTGAAAAAGGTTGCACGACGAGATTAAATTTTTAGACTGAAAGGAGTTGCTGGGGAAAATAACTCAAATGGATTACCACCTATATATCAAAAAAGGTTGCGGTTCAGTGATCCATGAGCCAAAGGAGATAGATCGATTGTTGTAAGACACCACCTCAAAGATCTCACGAGCCATGTTGGTCCCAAGTGGCATACGAAAGGGTCTAGAAGGGGGGGTTGAATAGACCCTGAAGTCTTTTTCGACTTCAAAAAGGTTTCGTATTAAAATGGTTTTGGACGCTTGAAATGTGAACGCTTGACTGAGCGTTTACTTAGAAATGTAGACGCTTAGAGGTTAAGCGTCTGATGAAGACTGTTTTTAGAGAGTTAACTTAGACTTCAAGATTTGAATACTTTAACCGAGTGGGTTTAAGCGTTCAGTTCTTTAATCAGTGTTAGCACAGCGGAATGTTTTTTTTAGTCTTCTTTTGAAAGCTTTAGCGTCACCAGAAGTTTCTTAGTTGCTTAGCGTTTGATTGTGTTTTACTTAATCAATTTATGCAATGATATGATATGAAAGAATTGACTGAAAAGTAAATAACACAATATTTGTAAGGTTCGTTGGGTGATGTAATCCCAACTACGTCCTTCTTCTCCTTGAACACTTGGAGGCAATCCACTAAAGTGATTCTCAAAGAATCACACAAAATCTTCTACACAATAGGGAGAGATAGATGTCGATGACTTGAGCTCCTTGATCACACAGATTTCTGCTCCAAATCACTTCAATCTCCTTGCTTCTTTCACCCAGAAATGATGCAACTATCCAACTTTGACTTCACACAGATCGCGAGGCTTGAATGGTTTTTTTTTTTAAACGGTTTGTTTGATTTTGATGAAGTTCAAACAACTTGGAAATATCTCAGTAGGAAGGTAGTTTCTTCGAAAAGAATGTTTGAGATATTTGTTGACTGTCTCAGGATTGAAGAAAAGCAAAGGGAATGTTTTCTTGAATATTCTGGCTTTTCTTAGAGTTTAAGGAATGAGACTTCAATGCAACAGCAATTCGACTTGAAGATTGATTGTTGTTCTTTGGCTTGTTGTTGAAGTCCTATTTATAGACATCCTTGGAGAAAGTGTCCGTTTGACACATGCACAGGCGCGTGTCTCTAACTTCCGCGAGTGAACAACTTTTGTCCTTTTTCCTGAAAATCTGCTGCACAAAAGTTGGTGCTGCAGTCTGAGATAGTTGACAGTCCAATAGGGTGGCTTCTCCGTACGTCTGAAAGTGCTTATCACATTTAATGCTCTTATCAGCATTTAATGCATTTGAATTAAATACCCGTTGGTATTTAATGCTCTGAGAATATTTGCATTAAACTCCTTCTGGACTTAGAAATAAATTCAGGTGAAATTACTTCCGTCCTATAAGGAAACGCTTGATGTAGCTGGTCAATTGGACGCTTGGAGACTTTTATCTTCTTTCAGAAATCAGGCGCTTGAGTCTTCGAACTTTACCACTGATAAACTCACTCAGAAATTATCAAACGCTCCGCCTAAGACTATTACAAAACTAACGCTTCAAAGCTTATACAAATTTTCTACTAAAATCAAACTTACATATTTTGGGGTCTAACATAGAGTCCTAATTGTCATCATCAAAACATCTAACATGAAATTTCTAACAATTTCCCCCTTTTTGATGATGGCAATACTTACTCTTTTATAGTTCAAGAGTTAGACTGCCAAAAGTAAAAGTTAGCTTGATTAGATAACGTTAGTTAGAGTTAGTTACGCTTCAACGAGATGTTTCAGCTGAAAGATGCATTTTATATATATATCGAGAATTACAGGCATTTTGACAATTGAACAAGTGAAGATATAAAGAGACAAGAATATAGATAATGTAAAATCAGAAAGCTTTAATGTCTTGGTCTGACTCTGTATCGCTTGGGCATTTCAGCTCGGATAGCTTCAGTCAGATTGTCTTCCAAGGTCATCATTGCTTCATGATCTTTGTTGATTATGAGCTTGTTTTCTTCTTGTTGTCTCTTTTTGAAGGCAGTAAAATGATTGTCCCAGTCAGTTGGGTCAATACCAATATACCTTAGGCAGATTCGAAAAGCTTGGATAAAGTCAGTCATCTTCCTCTCTTCAGCTAAGATTCTTGGATTTGTAGGCTCTGGAATGGACGTTCTTTGAAGAGGGATGTCAAACTGTTCAAGCAGTGCTCTTGTAGGTATTGGTAGATTTGATTATAACGCTCTAGGAGGATCCCTTAGCGTACTACTGGGCGCTCCAGATGTAATTTGAGCAGTTATCCAAGACGGAAGTCTAAGCGCAGAAGTAGAAGTAAGCACTTGACGCTTAGGAGACGGAGGCTCTTCAGCTCTTGAACTAGACGCTTTCCTCTTTTCTCCTTTCTTCTTCTTTTTCCCCCTTATTGCCATCATCAGATTTTAAGAAATGATCTGTGAGTAAACTGACCTGATGAGCAATCTGAGACATAGAATCTGTGATGTCATCCAAACGCTTGTCGAAGCGTTCTTGCAGAGCGAGAAGCTTGGCGCTGGTAGCATCATTTATAGAGGTCTCAAGGGTTTCAAGGCGCTTCTCAAGCTCTTCTTTCATGGCAAGTTGGGTTGCGTGAGTGGCATCATGCATTTCTTGAAAGTCTTGCTTGCGCTCACCAACAGCCGCTTGAGCTGAACTACGCATATGAGCAATTTGAGCGCTCATTACGTGAGTTTCAATCTTTGCCAGATCGTCTTTAATCCAATGGAGAGATTCTTCGTTCTGAGTAGCGTGGGCGCTAATATTCTCCAAGACGGATTTGAGCAAAGGACCAAAAGATTGACTCTCATCTGAAGGAACCGCTTGAGGAGCCGGTCGCTTGAACCTTGATGAGTGTTTGAGAGAGTCAAAGGATGATAGGCTGGATCAAAAATAGTACCTCGAATGTCAAGAGTCAGATCCTCAGCACTATCAACAGTAACAGGTTCAGAAGCGTCAGGAATATCCTCTGGTGGAGACGCTTGAACGAGTACTTCAGCAGACGCTGGAATACTTGTAACTGCAGATTTGAACGCTTCAGCTGATTTATCAGGCGCTTCCTCAAGCGTTGACTCTGGTTGACGAAAGTCACTGAATTGGAAGTTCCAGTTGGCTAAGTCGGCATAAGAAGTGGATGCAGAGTCCAAGAGTTCAGTGAGTCTGGTTCGGGAAATACAAGTACCGGAGATGTATGTGCGAAGGGGACTATCAATGGCCCTGATGTGCATTGGACCAATGATATCAAGCACATGATTTGGGAAGACTTTGGACGGCGCTTGAGCGATGGAGAAGAGTGAATCTGAGCAGTATTGTCTGGAAAATCCAATCAAGCAGTCAGAGGGAAGAGACGTAGGACGCCGATGTTCAAGTACACAATCAACATAGTACTCTTCAAGATATGGATAAATTGCTTGAGCCAGCTCTTGATTCCTTTCAAGTAGGGAGAGGACAAACTCATAATGATCGAGTACCTCGCTGCGGATTGAAGGGAGCAATGGATATCCTTTGAATGGACTGATTACTGAGCCGTTCCAAGATCTAAGATTGGCAGTGAAGACCTTATCGAAAAGAGAGACAGGAGATAAAATCTTCACCATCAGATTGAAATTTTCTTCACAGTGGCTTGGGGCAAAATTCAAGCACAATACACCAGATGTACCACTGGAAGAGGCCTGAGCGTTGAACAGAAGAGAAGTAGAGGATAATCTGTGAAGCTCTTGACGTAGACACTGTTCAATTTGATGTCTAACAATTGGGAGCTTGAGAACAGGTCTGACTCTCTGTTGACGCTGCTTGAGGCAATACTTGGCGAACTGACGCTTCTTGTCATGCATGCCTATGCCGAAAAGATGGGGAGCTTGGACTAGCTCTGAGAAGGTATATTGGTTTCCCACATACGCTTCAACCCAGTTAACTTCATTTATGCAGAAGTCTGTGCCAGCAGTCACCATAGCGCGAATGCCTTCAAGATGAATGTCTCTGATAGCTTCAAAGCGGTGTCTATCAGGCTGATGGTTTGCATTCCAGACGCTGTCAAAGTAAGCATCAGCTTCAATTTGAAGCAAGTCTGTCAATGATTCAAGACGCTCTCCGGCATGAACAGCTTTATTCTTCCACAGACGAAGGGGATGGACTGATGCAAGATTTGCAGGGCTATGAGCAGTCTGAGGGAAATGTGTGTAGCCTTCTCTGTTCAAGACTGACTCTGAAGGATTAAGAAAGCTAGGACGCAGAGGCTCATACACACGAATGTTGTAATCCCTTAGAGCGAACCCGGTTGGCTTGCTGTGCCCATAATCCAGATAGTATGCTAATTCCATGTCACATCTAGGAGTTCGGTCTCCTTGTCTGTCTTGTATGATGGCTTTGATTTGACTGTCAAAATCAATCAGTCGGGCAACATCATTCTCTGTAGCAATATATCTCTCTTCGTTGTATCCTGCAGGAATGAAATCTTCTTCGAGCGCTGGAGGCATGAAGTTAATTGAATGATCAATTGTCTTCAGCGGATCGAGTTGGAAGAAGTGTCTAGGCGCTAGAACGTCTTCAGCATCGCTCTGACCTTCTGAGCGTGCCTCTGTTATAGCCTGAACAGGAGATGAAGTCTGAACCTCTGGAGCAGCAGGTTCCTCAGCTTCAATTGCATCAATTTCTGCGGCAACATCTTTAGCGATAGTAACGACTTCGGTCAAGTCAATATCCAGGATGATATCAAGTGATGCTTCAGCAGCAGCAACTGGAACTATAGCTGAAAGAAAGGAACTATCCTCTATAAGAGCAGGATTTTCTACAGATGTAGGAAGAGAGATGTTGTGGGAAGAAATAAACTTACCCTGAGAACTTGTCTCAACAGCAATACTTTGAGCGCTTGGCTCAACAGTAACTTGAGCGCTTGGCTCATCAGTCTCAGGCTCTTCAGGAACGGGAACAGCTCGACGCTTGCTAGTCCTGGAACGCTTGAAGATTTTCTTCACGTTGACTCCTTCAACGAGCTTGAGAGTTTGAGAGGGAGGATCAGCAGCTGGTTCTTCAAAGTCAATTTGTTTGATGATCCCTTCCAGCTTCCTCCTCTTGAGAGGTAACTTGTCCTCGGCATCCTCATTGGTTTCCTCATCATCCTTTTGAGGAGAAGGAACAGGCTTAGCCTTGGGCTTTCTGGGAGCCCTCTTCTTTGTTACAGCCGGACGCTTCACGGCTTCTTCTGACACTGGACGCTCCGCTTCCTCATCGGACGCTTGGCGTACTTCCAGACGCTCAGAAAGTGGTTTGGCAGCACCACCAATTTTGGGAGGATTGAAGAGATTGTTCAAAATCCTTTTTCCCAGCAACTTGGTCTTATTCAACGGAAGACCAGAAAAATATACACACTGTGATTTGTATAAAAGGTCACTCAGGACAAACCCATACGGTTTATTCGAGCCGCTTAAACAGTCCTGAAATCTTCCAAAAACGTACTCACTCCAGTTGATCTTGATGTTCAAGAGTATGGCAGTCATCATCTGGAATTGTACTGGGTTTACCTTATCAAAGATTCCCACTCGGCATTCAATGATTTTGCTGCAGAAATCAGCCAGCAATTTGTATTTGGATACCAGATCTTTCTTTTCAAAATACTGAGTGTAGGGTACATCGTCGTACGCACTCATGGTTGTCCATGCTTCCTTGATTTGTTTTAGAGTAATAGAATCCAGTGCCTCACCCTCATTTGGGAGTTTGAAGTTCTCGGCAATGGAGGCAGCAGTCAGAGTGAATTCCTTGGGAGGCTCTTTCGAGGATAGAGGAATTAGACAAGAGATAGACTTCTTGTCCTCTGAAAGTTTGGCAGTCCTCCAGAAGGTATCCACTTCAGTTGGAAACAGACAAGAATATTGGGTCAAGAATGACTTGAGCCCAACTTTGACGACCATATCCATCATATCTGTTAGATTGATCTGAGGTTGCTCATACAAATTTCCAGTCGACAACAAGGCCTTCAGTAACCTTGATGGTAGCTTTGGCAGAAGTAGACGAGGATTTCTTTGGTGCCATTTTGAGTGAAAGAAATGAACTGAGATTTGCTTTTGCTTTTGAGAGAGAGAGAAAGTAAATTTGCAGAGATTTTTGAGTATGAGTAAATGAATTTTCAGCAAATTGTGTTTTAAATGACATAGGTTAATTTTTGAAACTTGTGTTCTCTTATCTCTGTAGGATTGACACACGTGTAAAGAGTTTTAATCTCAGCCATGAATTCATTAATCGCGGACGCGAGTTTTGTGTAATAGAGAGAAGTTACATTTGGTAATTCTCATATAAAGATTTGACATCCGAGTTAAAGTTTTAAAAACGTTTGGCATTTTCAGAGTGTAACGCACGCGCCCGTTTGTACACTGACACGTACACAAACACGTGCTATCTCTGAACCGTCATTTTGAAAAAGTTTTTAATTACCCGCCAATTTGATATGATAGAAGTGTGTGGATAGAGTACACAATAGACTGTTGAGTCTATTCACTACTTCAAGAAGCGTGTAAAAAGATTTTATGCATGATATTTTTTTTTTTTTAAAAAGAAGAACATTTTTATATTAAGTGTTGAATGGAATATTTTCAACGCTTAATGACCACTTGTTGGAGAAAATATGGACGCTTAAAGCTAAATTCCTTTTATGGTTTAGCGTCCAACATATTACACAAAAGAATACTGAGCGTTGATGATCATGCATCTGAAAGTTTTTGATCATTGACGCTTAGTTATGTTCAAGTATAATTTTAAGGTTCCCCCTAAATTTGATAACTTGTACCATTTGTTTTGTTTTGCAAAGAGAATTTTTAGACATAAATCAAGTGGATTCCCCCTAAATTGTATGTCTAATAAAGTATGAGGCTTGATGATTATGCGTTTATATCAATCATACCTAGTTCACTTCTCAAAGTGAGAAAGCGTTGTTCGTTGAGCGCTTTGGTGAAGATATCTGCCAATTGTTTGTCAGTTCCAATAAAATGCATGGAGATATCTTTCTTTTGAACATGGTCACGAAGGAAATGGTATCTAATGTCAATGTGTTTGGTTCTTGAATGAAGAACAGGGTTTTGAGTCATGGCTAGAGCGCTTTGATTATCACAATGAATGGGGGTTGGAGCTAGGATTGTTCCATAATCTCTAAGTTGTTGCCTCATCCATAAAACTTGTGCACAACAACTTCCTGCAGCTACATACTCAGCTTCGGCTGTGGAGGTAGCTATGGATTGTTGTTTCTTGCTATGCCATAAAACTAACCTATCACCTAGAAATTGACAAGTACCACTAGTACTTTTATGATCTATTTTGCAACCTGCAAAATCTGCATCTGAGTAACCGATTAGTTCAAAAGGAGAATCCCTAGGATACCATAAGCCCACATTTTGTGTGCCTTTTAGGTATTTAAGGATTCTCTTGGCAGCAATTAAGTGTGACTCTTTAGGATCAGCTTGAAATCGTGCACACATGCATACCGAAAACACGATGTCAGGTCTACTGACAGTAAGATAAAGAAGTGATCCAATGATACCTCTATAATTAGTGATATCAACTTTCTTTCCACTTTCATCTTTCTGTAACTTAAGCGTTTGGCTCATTGGAATTTTTGAATATGATGCATTTTCCATACCAAATTTCTTAATCATGTCTCTCGTATATTTAGCTTGGTTAACAAATATTCCATTAGGGAGTTGTTTAACTTGTAATCCTAAGAAGAAAGTTAACTCACCCATCATGCTCATTTCAAATTGTTCTTGCATCATTTTCGAAAATTTCTCACACAAACGCTTGTCAGTAGAGCCAAATATGATATCATCAACGTAAATTTGGACTAAGAGAATATCGTCGTTATTGGTAATTTTAAATAACGTTGTATCAACGCTGCCTTTTGAAAAGCCTTTACCAATAAGAAAGATAGAGAGAGTGTCATACCATGCTCGGGGTGCTTGCTTAAGCCCATAAAGTGCTTTTTCTAGCTTGTAAACCATACCCTTACCATGATTGTTGATAAATCCTGGTGGTTGCTCCACATATACTTCTTCTTGGAGTTTACCATTCAGGAAGGCACTCTTCACGTCCATTTGATACACTGTAAACTTGTTAAACGCTGCATACGCTAGAAACATACGGATTGCTTCAAGACGGGCGACAGGAGCATATGTCTCATCAAAGTCAATGCCCTCTTCTTGGCAATATCCTTGAGCTACGAGTCTGGCCTTGTTTCTTACAACAATGCCGTTCTCATCCATCTTGTTTCTATAAACCCATCTAGTTCCAATGACTCCTTGGTGAGTTGGTCTTGGTACTAGTGTCCAAACCTTACTACGCTCAAATTGATTGAGCTCTCCTTGCATTGCTTCAATCCAACTTGGGTCACTTAGTGCTTCCTCCACTTTCTTAGGTTCCATTTGAGATAGAAAGCTTGCGAACATAGCCTCATTGAATGTAGCGGCTCTAGTTCTAACTGGTGCTGCAATATCTCTAATAATTTGCTCAGGTGGATGATCTTGCAGCCATAGTCTATCTGGTTGGAAGGGGTTAAGAGGTTGAACAGGCGCTTGGGGATCAGACGCTTGACTACCTTCTTGCGTAGGCGCTTCAAATTCACAATTCCTTGTTTGCTCTTGGTGATCACTCTCTTCATGATCATCAGCGTTTCTTACATAATTATCCAGAGTAATCTCACGAGTAATCTTAGGAGGTGGCACTGAGATCTCATCATCGTCGTCAGTATCTTCATCAATAGTAATCTTAGACGCTTGATGACAAAGATCTTCAACTCCTACATCATTTATATGAACCTTACTTGGTTCTTGGTTAGCATCATCAAAAACAACATGAATAGATTCCTCAACCTTCGATTTTCCCTTGTTTAGGATGCGAAAATTCTTCCCATTCTTGGCGTAGCCTAGAAAGATTCCTTCATCCGCTTTAGGATCAAATGCCTTTAGGCTTTGGGATCCATTATTATGAATAAAGCACTTAGAACCAAAGACGTGAAAATATGAGACATTTGGCTTACGTCCCTTCCATAGTTCATATGGAGTTTTCCCATGCTGCTTGTTGATCATGCAACGGTTTTGAGTGTAACACGCAGTGTTGATCGCTTCGGCCCAAAATCTTGGAGCAAGCTTGGATTCTGCGAACATTGTCCTAGCGGCTTCCTTTAGCGTTCTGTTCCGGCGCTCAGCAACACCATTCTGTTGGGGAGTTCTGGGAGCTGAATACTCATGATGTATTCATTTTTCTGCACAAAACTTCTCAGCAACACCATTCTGTTGGGGAGTTCTGGGAGCTGAATACTCATGATGTATTCATTTTTCTGCACAAAACTTCTCAAAGTATCGAGAGAAATCATCTACTATCACCAAAGTATACTTTTTACCGCTTACACTGGTTGTTTGAACAGGTCCAAACAGATCATGTGAAGTAGTTCAAGTATTCTAGAGGTAGATAGATGAGGTTTTCTCTTGAACGATGACTTAACTTGTTTACCCATTTGACAAGCGTCACAAAGGCGATCCTTGTGAATGGTCCATTTGGTAATCCCTCTACAAGATTTTTGACTTATAAGCTGAGAGATTGTTTTAAAGTTGAGGTGGTTCATTTTTCTATGCCATAACCAACCCTTTTTAGATTCATTTTTAGCAACAAAACATGTTGGGTTGTTATCAAGTGTTGAACCCCAATCTACCAAATATACGTTGTTAGTTCTTTTTCCTTTTAATTTAGTAGACTTAGTCTTAGCGTCATTTATATAGCAACAGTCACTTGAGAATATGACTTCAAAGCCTTTATCACAGAATTGACTTATGCTTAATAAATTGTGCTTTAGACCCTCAACATAGTAAACATCACTTATCATGATGTTCCCCCTATGCACAGTACCTATACCTTTGGTTTTACCTTTGGAGTTGTCACCAAATACAACCTGAGGACCATTGGCAGCTCGATAGTTGATCAGAAGATCCTTAGAACCAGTCATGTGCCTTGACGATCCACTATCGAAGTACCAAACAGACGTACCGACTCTAGCTTTAGGTACCTGCAATCAAAAAGGGAAGTTCTATTTCTGTTTAGATACCCATTGTTGCTTGGGTCCTTCAACATTAGTATCCTTGTTAGTTTGAATTAGAACTTTAGGAACCCATATTTGCCTTGTCTTCATTGTAGGAATACTGGCCTTTTTGAGTTTCACATTGTGTTGTGAAACTCAAAAAGGGTGTATAATAATATCCTTGATTATAATAACAATCATAATCATAGTCATAATCATAATCATCATAGTAGCGATAATATGATCTAGATCTTTGTGGATATTGACGCTGGTATTTCCTTGGCGCTGGCTTGGGTTGCACTTTTGGTGCTGGACGTTTAGCGCTTGATTCACAGTGGTTAGGTTTACCCTTGGCCTTTTGAGCGTTTGGATGAATCTTTCTTTGTGAATCATTTGCTTTCGCCTTTCCCTTGCCTGAGTCAACTTTGACTTTCTCATTTGGCCTCGTACCTTTGTCGCTTGGTTCATTTTGCTTTTGACCTTGTGAACCTTTCTCAACAAAGAAAACACCCTTTCCTTTGTTGTTTGCCTTAACATTAGGTTTGTTTGGTTGTTTACCGAATTTATTGCATCCTAAACCGGTCTTTTCTCCAAATAACCTTGTTATTTCAGTCACATTGTCGAGCTTTCTTGATGCTTTGGACAATGATGAGACGAGCTGTTCTGACTTGGCAAGTCTAGCAATCAGCTCAGCTTCTCTCTTGACAATTATATCAAGATCACTTTTCAATTGAATTACTTCACTCTCAAGCGATTGATTTTCCTCAATGCACTGTTGCTGAACTCGCAACTCTGCTCTGAGCGTTACTTTATCTTTTGTGAGTGATGAGATAATATCGAGATCATTTTGATATATTTTGGCGGCATCTTGACAATCTTTATAGTATTCTTTGACTTTGTCAAGTAATTCATCATAAGAAAGAGGAATTGATAATTCATTGATTACCTCAGGAGACGCTTCATCATCTCTGGCCATGAGACATATGAGCGCTGAGTCATCTAATGGCTCATCATCATCACTACTTTCTTCTGATTATTCTAAATCTTCAGGTGCAGATGCTGGTTCTGATTCTGCTAGCAAACCTTGTTGACGAAGGTTGCTCCTGAATTGGTTTCTATCCAAGTAATCCTTCCTTGAGGGCTTGGATACGTTTGGATAAGGGCAATTTACCTGGTAGTGCCCTGGTTTTCTACAATTATAACAAAGATTAGTTTTCATCTTTTGTTCATTTGATAACCTTGCAGTGTGTGGTTTTCAGGCCACGGATGCTGAGGGATTTTGAGTAGACGCTTGATATTGAACAGACGCTTGGGGTGAAGGAACAGAATACTAAGGCGCTTGGTACTGTTGTTGTACTGGAGTGGGCGCTTGATATTAACTTTGTCCTTGATTATTGAAACCTTTTCCTTTCTTTTCATATCTCAAGAACTTCCTGAATCTGTTCAGCAAAGCCAACTCTTCTTCCTCATTGATATCTGAATTCTTTCCTTTATTACCCGATTTACCCTTGATTGATGCAATAAGCGCTCCAGATTCAATCACTGGACTACTAACAATATCAGTGGCAGAATTCAACTCGAACTCAAATGCTTTTAGTTCTGAAAAGGCGTCTTCTGGAGTTAGAAGATCCAGCATATTTGATTCTCTCATAGCGGTTGTCTTCATCAAGAATTTCTTGGTAAGCTTCTAAAGATTTTGACCACAATTTCTCGGTTCTGTAAATCCATTCCCAACGATGTAAGTTCTGTAACTAGAGCTGTAAATCTTATATCCAATTGCTCTAACGTTTCATTGGGTAGCATCTTAAATCCATTAAACTTTTCCTTGGCAATGGAAAGTTTGTTTTCTTTGATTTAGGCTGAACCACCACAAATCGTAGCCAACTTATCCCATATTTCTTTAGTATTTTTGCAAGATTTGATCTTGTTAAATAAGTTGTCGTTATCACTAATAGCCGTATATAGAGCGTTACGACCGACATTGTCCAAATTGGCTCTTCGACGCTCATCTGGAGTCCATTCTTGTTTTGGTTTCTCAACTTAACCATCGGGAGTTTCTTCCGTGGCTCTAGGCGCTCTTGTGATAACTTTGTATATTTTGATTGGCCCATCTGAAATAATATCACACATGTCATCATCACATGAACAGAGATATGTAAATGCTTTGACTTTCCATGTGTCAAAATTTGATTCAGTCAGTTTGGGAACTTTAGCGAATGCCATATCGAGAATTTTAAGAGCAATTAAATTTTGAAAGAAAACGGATCTAAACAAGCAATTACGCTTGAAAATTTTAAAATTTCAATTTTAACCGCTCTGATACCACTTGTTGGTCACAAGTGGCATACGAAAGGGTCTAGAAGGGGAGGGGGGTTGAATAGACCCTGAAGTCTTTTTCGACTTCAAAAAGGTTTCGTATTAAAATGGTTTTGGACGCTTGAAATGTGAACGCTTGACTGAGCGTTTACTTAGAAATATAGACGCTTAGGTTAAGCGTCTGATGAAGACTGTTTTTAGAGAGTTAACTTAGACTTCAAGATTTGAATACTTTAACCGAGTGGGTTTAAGCGTTCAGTTCTTTAATCAGTGTTAGCACAGCGGAATGATTTTTCTAATCTTCTTTTGAAAGCTTGAGCGTCACCAGAAGTTTCTTAGTTGCTTAGCGTTTGATTGTGTTTTACTTAATCAATTTATGCAATGATATGATATGAAAGAATTGACTGAAAAGTAAATAACACAATATTTGTAAGGTTCGTTGGGTGATGTAATCCCAACTACGTCCTTCTTCTCCTTGAACACTTGGAGGCAATCCACTAAAGTGATTCTCAAAGAATCACACAGAATTTTCTACACAATAGGGAGAGATAGATGTCGATGACTTGAGCTCCTTGATCACACAGATTTCTGCTCCAAATCACTTCAATCTCATTGCTTCTTTCACCCAGAAATGATGCAAGTATCCAACTTCGACTTCACACAGATCGCGAGGTTTGGATGGGTTTTTCTAAAACGGTTTGTTTGATTTTGATGAAGTTAAAACAACTTGGAAATATCTCAGTAGGAAAGTGGTTTCTTCGAAAAGAATGTTTGAGATATTTGTTGACTGTCTCAGGATTGAAGAAAAGCAAAGGGAATGTTTTCTTGAATATTCTGGCTTTTCTGAGAGTTTAAGGAATGAGACTTCAATGCAACAGCAATTCGACTTGAAGATTGATTGTTGTTCTGTTTGGCTTGTTGTTGAAGTCCTATTTATAGACATCCTTGGAGAAAGTGTCCGTTTGACACATGCACAGGCACGTGTCTCTCACTTCCGCGAGTGAACAACTTTTGTCCTTTTTCCTGAAAATCTGCTGCCCAAAAGTTGGTGCTGCAGTCTGAGATAGTTGACAGTCCAATAGGGTGGCTTCTCCGTACGTCTGAAAGTGCTTATCACTTTTAATGCTCTTATCAGCATTTAATGCATTTGAATTAAATACCCGTTGGTACTTAATGCTCTGAGAATATTTGCATTAAACTCCTTCTGCACTTGGAAATAAATTCAGGTGAAATTACTACCGTCCTATAAAGAAACGCTTGATGTAGCTGGTCAATTGGACGCTTGGAGACTTTTATCTTCTTTCAGAAATCAGGCGCTTGAGTCTTCGAACTTTACCACTGATAAACTCACTCAGAAATTATCAGACGCTCAGCCTAAGACTACTTAGCCTAACAATCTAAAGTAAAATAAAACAAAGCCTAATAAGCCTATTACAAAACTAACGCTTCAAAGCTTATACAAATTTTCTACTAAAATCAAACTTACATATTTTGGGGTCTAACACAAAGTCCTAATTGTCATCTTCAAAACATCTAACATGAAATTCCTAACAATTACATTCTTGTTACATGTTTGGTTTTTATGCTTAAAGCTTGCACATGCTTGATCACCATGTGTTTGATATAATGCTTTATCTTGAAACTGAGAGGAGATAGAGAAAGGTAGGTCGTAAAATTAAACATCATAATGTAACAAGTGACTAGAGATAGATTCAATTGTGTTGTGTGGCTTTTTGTGACAATACGACCCGATTGAATGTAGGATCTTCGTAAGCCAGGAATTCCTTTGAACCTTAATGCATGTTTGTTAATTCAATCTTCACTATAGAGATATGGGAAGTTGTTAACTAGTATAAGCTTGTTATTTCAAGTGATTGAGTAATGAATACTTTAGGGGGTTTCGCCTTAGTAAGAGTGTTCTAAGAATCCGGGTAATTGAGAGTTTACGAGCATAAGATAGAACATAGTAGGATCATAGCCCAATCATCCCTTTCCATTTGATATATTACCTGGTTTAGCATATAGTTGTCTTTAGTTATTTTCATAGTATAATCATCTCTCATGTTGTAATTTGATTTAGCTTAGAGTTAGGTAATATAGCAATTACGAGCATCGAATCCAATTGTCCATGTGGAGACGATACACACCCCGGGCTCATAGTCCACTTTATTACATTGTACAACCTAGTTCACTTGCTAGGAAAATACGTGTCAAGTCACTACTACAGAAATGACCTATTACAGTGGTCTTTTTTACCTATTACAGCGGTTTTAACCGCTGCCGCTGTAATAGGGACCAATTACAGCGGTTTCGGAAAAAACCGCTGTAATTGATCTAACCAATTACAACGGTTTTTTCGAAACCGCTGTAATAGTATTTCTGCAATTTTGTTTTTTTTTATACCTATTATAGCGGTTTTTCACAAAACCGGTATAATAGGTGTATTTTTTATTTTTTTATAATTTTTTTCTTGCTGTACTGTACAAAATTTATTGTAACCAGCTTCCCACAAGCTCAAAATTCAACACACTAACACAACAAACCATAAAATCAACTCAACAGAAACAACAAATTAAAACTCAAAATTAACTTCACCAAATTAAATGATCATCTCGAACAACAAAAACCAACAAATGTATTGTTCCAATTCGCATAATCTCCAACAAATCAGATTTTACATATAATCTCCAACAAATGATAACGAGTTTACAATCAATTAAATACAACAAATCAAATAAAAATTTACAACAATTTACAACTTACACCATACCAAAAGCGCATTGGAAAATGTATTGTGCCAATTCGCAACATACTTCATCAAGTTGCTCTACAGAGTAAGTGACGTATTGACAATCAGGAAATTACTGCACGATAGAAATTGAAAACACAACAAAGGTTTAATAACTTATAAAGGGAAATTAGAATTTGATGATGAGTATTAATTAGGATTATGCATACCGATGGTGGGATTGTAGATTCTCCGTGGCTAATAATATCCTTCATGAATTTTATAACAAAGAAGCGACAATCTTTGTCGTTTAATTGTATGGGGCACTACAAAATTGAAATAAAAAATTGTATTAGAACAGTAACGTTTATACGAATAATCTCTTGAAAATATAAAATTACACTAATCTTGATACAAGTCCATTTACAGGCCATTTTTTTGGATTTGGCCGTTTGGCTGTTACGAATTGCACGAGACATCAACACAGGACTGTTAAAAACATCAAAAAACAAGGAAAGATGTCAATATCAAGCAAATATACATGTGAAATCTAGGAAGATATATACACTTTAAAATTAATATTAAATATAATGAATACATTGATTGAATGAAAAACTTACTGATTGATTGTTTCTTTCATATCAGGTCGGTTATTCGGATCAACGTGTAAAGAATCCAGATAATAAACGATCTCTTTAATTGGATCAATCACAAGCAACACCCAATGTCCCTTAAATTAAAAACCATTCAAAAGATAAGTTCAAAATCAGTTTTGCGTACGTAACAAATTTTACAAAATAAAGTTGGGTGTTTAGTAACTCACCCGGTGTTGTAAGGTGCAATAAACAACTTTCCGTCTGCGCAATCTTTCATGGCATTTGTAATATATTGCGCTTGTAAGATACGCTAAGAGGGATTAATACCTGCTCCCGCAGCTATAGTATGTGGGCTAAGGAACCCGAAATTATTTGTTTTCTCTTCGGGGACCACGTACATAGCCCACAAACACCTAAATTGAGCATAAAATAAGTTTGAGCAACGAAAATAAACATAGTTCAAATTAATGCAGTAAAATAATTTAAAAACTTACTTTTTTTTAATTCATATTTAACAACTTACTTGATGTAAACTGAAATGATAGAGACTCCTATCTGTTCTTTGCGCAAAAAATGACAGATCTCCTCCCGCCCAAGATACTATTGATAGGGTTCATTATTATAGATTTCCTCGGGAATGTCTATAGCGACCAGTTGTTCAATAGGCATTATTTGCAGGTACCTTTCAAGAGTTACAACTGGTTGAGGGAGTTGATCATCTGTTACGTCTGCTGCTCTGTCATCTTCACGTGAAGGGTTGGCCACTGGAGGTGTTCGTTTGACAACTGAGTGCTTCGTCATCTCTAATTTATGTTTTCCAACTGATGATTTAGATTTTCCAAGAGACTATTTAAGCAAAGAAAACAAACGTGAATGTTACAAACCAAAGTATATTTAGTAACCTTAAACAATTGTTATAATTTATTAATTGCTAGGTATGAATAATTATGTACCGATGCATCACTGACAGTGACAAGACTCTTAGGCCAAGCAACAATGTATCCCACAGCCTCAGAAACTGTGAACACTCCTTCGTCAGCGAGAGGGACTGGTAGGGGTGCAATATCTTCAATTGCAATGTCAATCATCACTTTCACATGCTGGGTGGGTAATGGACGTGTATGCAGCATTCTATCATCTGATCGATTGTACATTTGTGCTTTAGCCACCAAACGATAAGACGGTGTTGAAAGTGACAATTGACATGGCGCCACAACCTACATATATAAAATATATATATATATATATATATATACCATTATATTAGAAAATTTTGTGTGTTTTAGAGAATTGCAAGTTATATGATCACTTAATAATTTCATATCATTACCTGAGGAAGGTTCTTAACTGGATCTGGGCAGCTATCTTTCAAAGAAACCGCCTCATCTTCATGTGGCTGCTGCGACCCAGACGCCTTATGCTTGTCAAACTTGCGTCGCAATGAGGATAGTGATGCAGTGAGCATGTGCACCATGTTTTTGAAGTTATCAATCTCATCTTTAGAAGGCTTTGAATCAGTAAAATAGTCTTTTTGTGATACCCCAAAGCCTACACCCCTAACGCGACCCGAATGCTCCTTCTTTTTAAGAGCTTTAGCCAATATATCATTCCGGGTCCTCTCGCTTCCACTATGGCTACCCTCCTGTGATAAGCACTCCTGTAACAATACATTTAAAAATTAGTGAACTTTGCTCTTTTAAAATAATTTCAAAAAAAACATACAACACATGATATAGCTAAAATTGCAAATAACTCACAATTTCATCTGATACTCTTTTAACATTGACATTATCAATGTTATGCTGGCTGTCAGAATGTGCAATCCTCCACACGTCTGTGCAATCTGACCCAGATTCCTTTCTTTTTTCCTTCTACATTATGATTAAATATATATATATATATATATATATATTAACAAGGAATTTTTATTAGAAAACTTTTAATGATTCACTGTTAAACGAACTACGTACCTCAATTTGCTCCAGTCGAGCATATCCAAGACGTGATTTCCTATAGGGATATTCAGGGTCCTTTGCTCTTTCCTGATTGTCCCTACTTAATTGTTGTTCATTACATAATCAAAGCATTAGTCAATGTTCATATAAACGCAATATGCAACAAATGAAACCGTAAATTAAAATAATTATATGAAAGGTTCACTTTTCCGAATATCTAAAAATGTTGTCCAATCTTCTTGAGATATATTATATTTTTGGGGTGGGCTGGAATTAATATTCCCATTATCATCCTCTACCCACACTCTGCTCAAGAAGCTCCTGAAGTTTCGAGCTAGCTTTCCAGCTTCGGCTAAAACAAATTTTAGTCTACTTTCTTCAATATCAAAGGCCAACTATGAAAAACAAACAATAAAGTATATATGAAATTATAATTTTGAGAAAATTGAATAAACAAGAAATACATTAACCAATTAATTATAAATATGATAATAACCAACTTACAGCTATTTCATTCCAAATTGCTGATTTTGTTGCTTCCGAGACGTGTTGCCAATCACTGATGGTAATCGGCTCCCTCTCACGAGCTATGACTCCAATGTAACCAACAAATGTTGATTTATTTGGGTCAATTGGTTGGCCATTCTGATTCCAGCCGACTGGTAGCTTTAAGGCTTTACTTCTGGCATTTATGACTATTTTCATTGCCGCGATACCTCTACGTATCTCATTTTCAACACGTTTGTTTGAAGCAGCCCCAGAATCCATCGACCTACAGAAGCGAAAAATACAGAATTTAGATTCATATACCAAATATATAGTACCAAGTAACGCCACCATTATTTTAGAAAAAATTCGGTAGAGTAACGACGCAAATTTTTTACCAAGTTCTCAACTTAATCTTCCCCCCAAAATTGCAAACAACAAAACCAATCCATCAATTCTTTCACAAAACCAATCAAATTTCACAAAACCATAAATGCATTAAACGATGTCAACAAAACAACACATATTGATCCATTCACGATACAGAATCAAAATACGTATCAACAAACAGGTTATACTCATGATATGTATTCAAATAATAATACTCGTTATCATATAGAGAGAGCGAGAGAGAAGAAGCTTACGGTGGTGGTGGTGGGAGTGGTGGAGGGGGTGCTGGTGATCGTAGAGGAGGAGGAGAGAGCAGCTGTGGCTGTGACGGCGGTGGTGGCGGCGCTGGTATAAAATATCGACCTACAAAAGCCAAAAATACAGAAGTTAGTTTCATATAGCCACAACATAATTTTTCAATTCATACACTAGCAAGAGACGCCCTGACTCATACACTAACAAGTGCTTATATGAAGAAAAGTTTAGGATATAAGTATATCATATAATTATCACATAAGTTCAAAATACCTTTCATCGTTTTCTTTTTGTTGTTGACTTAGTAGTCTTTTGCTTCCCCCCAGTACGACCCTTTTGTTTAGTACGTCGACGAACAGATGGATTAATCCATATCCCCTCTTGCTGATCTTGTCGCATATACAATTCATCATCACAGATATCCAAGTCACAATCACTATCAGTGGCTTGTGAATCACGTAAGATAGGATATTCTCCATCATCATCACTATATGAACTATCATCCTCAATACAAGTAGTTTTTTGTTTGCTGATAAAACAATTGACCACCTCTTATCAATAGGATCGATGACAAAAAACACTTGCGTAGCTTGTGATGCCAAAATGAAAGGTTCATCTTTGTAACCCACCTTCTCGAGGTCTACTCGAGTGAAGCCTATTTCACTATTATCGACACCTTTTTTATTATCAGCCCACCTACACCCAAATACAGGCACCCGAAACCAACTATAATCCAGCTTCCATATATGTTCAATCACCCCATAATATGATAAATGAGCATAGATAGTGTTATTATTTCTCGCACTTGAGATATGCATTGCTTGAGCTACAAGACTCACCCCACTATTCTGCATTGTACTCCGTTCATCTTGGTCTTTTGTATAGAATGTGCGACCATTTATACGATAACCTGAATGACAAAATACAAGTCTGCCCGGTCTGAAACTGAAAGTGGATTCTTGTTCTGTTTCTCGTGAATATGCTTTCGGAACCAATCACAGAAACTCTTATTATGCTCTCTTGAAATCCAACTCTCATTTTTATTTGGATTTTATCTCCTAAGTTGATCCTTGTGCTCTTGAACATATGGCTCAACCTCATTGGTATTGTGGAGCACATATAGGTGTGCCTGATCCCTTTGTGTGCAAGAAACACTAACTAATTGCTTTCCAAGTACGCTTTCTCCTTCTGTTCTCCCTCCCACAACATGAGACTTTGGAAGCTTTGCAACGTTAGAATCTTTCAGATATTCTGTGCAAAATGTAATCGCTTCATCACCTATGTACCGTTCAACAATGCAACCTTCCAGTCGACTACGATTTTTCACGTAGCCTTTTAATACCTTCATATAGCGCTCAGCCGGATACATAGATCTCATAAAAACAGGTCCACATAGTTGTGTCTCTCTAACCAAGTGAATAGGTAGGTGAGTCATTATATCAAAAAACGCTGATGGAAAATACATCTCAAGCTCGCACAAAGCGATGTCAATTTGTTTCTGAAGTGCAGGAAATTATTGAGGATCAAACACCTTGCTCCACATTGCTTTGAAGAAGAAACATAATGAGGTTATAGTTTCTCTCACCTTTTTTAGCAAAATGGCCCATATAGCAATTGGTAGCAAATGATCCATGATCACAATACAATCGTCAGTCTTCATGTGCTTTAGCTTCAAGTCCTTCATTGACACAAGACTGCTAATGTTTGAAGAATACCCTTATGAACTTTCCCTCCATTAAGAAACTCACATAATGTAATTTTTTCTTTCCTGGATAGAGTGTGAGCTGCTAGAGGCAAATAAGTACGTTTTCCCTTATTTGTTGGTGACAATTTTTCTCTTATCTTCATTTCAACCAAGTCTAACCTTGCCTTTACGCCATCTTTTGTCTTTCCGGGCACATTTAGAAGTGTACCAATGACATTATCAAATACATTTTTCTCAATATGCATAATATCAAGAAAATGTCTAAAATGTAAAGACGTCCAATACGGCAACTCAAAGAAAATTGACCTTTTTTTCCACCCAGTTTTTGCAAGCCCACCTGCAAAACTCTTTCCAAATTTAACCTCCAAGTCTTTTATATTCTCAAACACTTCTTCACCAGTCAAGCACTTAGGAGCTCGGCCTTTTTCTATATTCCCATTGAAAGCTTTTTTCCACCGATGATATCTATGGTTTCGATTTAGCCATCTCCGATGCCCTTGGAATGCATATTTCTGAGAGTGTGTCAATCGATATTGATCTGTACTCTTGACACATATGGGGAATCCACATTGGCCATGTACACTATATCCCTCGAAGTTTGCTCTTCTCGCTCCATGCACCTCGATGGGGGGAGGTTGTAGATCATCAAAATCATCAGCCATGTACTATGTGAGCTACTTTGCAAGCCATGAGGGTTCATGCCATTTGTAGCCAATGCAAGGCGAAGGTTTCTTGATTCTTCACCAAATTCAGGGAAATCATCATCGATCTTTTTCCATTGAGGAGAATCTGAGGGGTGTCAAATCTTGTCATCTTCAATCCTTTCTTCAAGCCTTCTATCAGCATGCCATGTCAAGTCCTTGGCCAACTCTTTACTACTATACATGCGCTTAAATCGTGGTGTTATGGGCAAATACCACATGGTTTTGACAGGAGCAGATCCGTTCTTCTTGTACCGCGAGGCGCCACATTTTGGACAAACCTTCGATGATGCATAGTCAGTTCTAATAATATGCAATCATTGAGACAAGCATGTATCCTCTCATATCCCATGCCAATTAAGGTTAACATCTTCTTAGCCTCATAAGTACGATTAGGTAACACATTATCCTTGGGTAGCGTTTTTTTTAATAGATCAAGTAAGTCTGCGAAACTCTTATCACTCCACCCATTGTTGGCTTTTAACTTGTAGAGGTTTAGGACTGCTTTCAATCTTGTGAATTTACTACCACTATACAGTGGTGTCTTTGAATCACTTGTCAAATTGTCAAACATCTTGGGACAATTTCACAAATCCTCCTCAATCACATTTGTCATGTCCTCCAAATGATCAGGCTCGTAATCATTCATGTCCAAATCCCGTGATTGATATGATGTACCACCCAAATCATCTGAGGTGACATTGCTCTTACCGTGTCTTGTCCATCGTGTGTAGCTTTTATCAATTCCATTACACACCAAATGATCTTCCAATTCACGTGGAGTAATTCTCTTTCCAAAACAACAACGTAAACACGGGCAACTGATTCTAGTCTGATCTGATGCATGCTCAATCGCAAAATTGATGAATTCTTTAACCCCTTTCTCATATTGCTCCGACATACGATCCGCTAATATCCAACTTCGATCCATCTGGATTCTGAATTAATTAAATTAAACAATTTTAATATCACTTCATAGTTGAATTAATAAAATAATTTTTATTTTAATTTATTTCCCATTATTTTAGAAAAAATTCGGCAGAGTAACGACACAAATTTTTTTACCAAGTTCTCGACTTAATCTTCCCCCGGGTGGGTTGCAACCAACAAAATTCGGATCTTACTATCCGCTAAAATTCAATTTCGATACATCTATCTTGATTCTTAATTAATTAAATGAAATAATTTTAACATCAGTTCAGTTGAATTAATTAAATTATTTTAATTTTAATTTATTTCCCATTATCCTAGAAAAAATTCGGCAGAGTAACAACGCAAAAATTTCTACCAAGATCTCGACTTAATCTTTCCCCAAACTTGCAACCAATAAAATTCGCATATGTCAACCACAACAAACCCAACATTCTAATCTTTCACCCACAACAAACCCAAAATGTCGATCTCACTATACGAAAATATTGATCACCAGTTGGATCACATCAATCAACATATTTCAAGCAACTTCGAATATTGATCACCAGTTGGATCATATACATCACATAAAACTAAAACTAAAACAAAAGCATCATTTTATAAATATTGATCACCAGTTGGATCACATAAAGCATCATATTTTCAAAAATTCAACAGAGTAATAACACACAAATTTCTACGAAGTTCTCGACTTAATCTTCCCCCAAAATTGCAACCCAAAAAAACCAATCCACCAATTTGTTCACAAAACCATGAATGCATTAAACGATGTCAACCAAAAAAATACAATAAAAATCCAATCATAATACCAAAATATCCAACAATCAAGAAACCCCAATTAACAAAACTTATATATAACAAATACCCACATTATATAATTCACAAAACCAATTAATATAATCAACTATAACATAACAACAATCCACATTATAACATAATCAACAATAACATAACATAACAAAAATCCACAATATATAATTCACAAAACCCTCATTTAACATAATATATATATAACAACAATCAAGAAATTAATATATAACCCACATTATATAATTCACAAAACCCAATTAACATAACATATATATATATATATAACATCACGATCTTTGCCGAGAGATAGGAGCATTCGGTGGAACCGGTGAACTACACTTGCTTCTGGATAGATGTGTGAGACAGAGGGCTCGTGGTACCTGCTGCCCACCCTTCCTCCTCTGCTTTGAGAACCGTGTGAACGGAGAGTGGGCAGAAGAGAAGTAGGTCCTACAATCAAGAAAGTAACATATAACCCACATTATATAATTCACACAATCCCAATTAACATAACATATATATAACAACAATCAAGATATTAACTTATAACCCACATTATATAATTCACAAAACCCCAATTAACATAACATATGTATAACAACAATCAAAACATTAACATATAACCCTAATTATCATAACATATATAAAATATACACAACATATATAAACATATATATATATATATAAGTATATACCTCAAGGGATTGAAGATGACAAGATTCGACACCCCTCAGATTCTCCTCAATGGAAAAAGAACGATGATGATTTCCCTGAATTTGGTGAAGAATCAAGAAACCTTCGCCTTGCATTGGCTACAGATGGCATGAACCCTCATGGCTTGCAAAGTAGCTCACATAGTACATGGCCGGTGATTCTGATGATCTACAACCTCCCCCCATCACGATGCATGAAGTGAGAAGAGCAAACCTCGAGGGATATGCTGATTTCTGAATGTGATCCTTTTCTCTAACGCCGAATTTGCCAACGTCTCTAATTCGTCACACTGGAATCAAAAACAAAAAACTCCTCCTTTGTTCCTTGTCAAAGACAGCTAGAGAGAGAGAGAGGTGGGAGACTTTTTCTTGGAGAGAAAGTTATGTAAGTTCCCCTTGTGTTAATTTTCACCTTATGATATATTTATATCATTATGAAACAATAACACTAGCAAGCAAGAGCCCTATTTGGGCATGTTGGTCCCAAGTGGTATACGAAAGGGTCTAAAAGGGGGGGGGGGGTGAATAGGCCCTGAAGTCTTTTTCGACTTTTTAAAAATTCGTATCACTTTGAAGTATTTAAACGCTTGACAAGTTTAAGCGCTGGATGTGGCGCTTGAGAAACGTTAACTTAGACTCGGTGATTTCAACGCTTACCAAAGTAGGGCAGAGTTTAGTCACTAAATCAGAGTTAGCACAGCGGAAGTATTTTATAGCTTAGCGTTCGGTTAATTAATCGAAAGTAGTCGCTTAGTTGTTTTAAGACTTTATCAGAATGTATGCAGTATGAATAGTAAAGCAGTAAAACAATGAATGCTTAAAGAGGTAAATGACACAAGATATTTGTAAGGTTCACTGGGTGATGTAATCCCAGCTACGTCCTTCTTCTCCTTTTATCAGGGAGGTTTTTCCACTATGATGATTATCGAAGAGTCACACAGAGACTTCTACAAGATAGAGGGAGATTGGATATGATCTTGGAACTCCTTGGTCACACAGATTTCAGCTCCACTAAAGATCTTCTATCCCTTTGCTTCTTTCACTCAGAAATGGTGCAAGTTACTCTTGATCTCGGAACTCCTTGGTCACACAGATTTCAGCTCCAATAGAGATCAACTTCAACAAGCTTCTTTTACACAAAAATATTGCTTGCAAGTCAACCAGCTTTCTCACTCAGATGAAAGGTGTTGATGGTTTTGGTCACGGGTTTGTTTGTTTTTGGAAAGTTCAAACAACTTGGGGATATCTAATGGTAGTATAGGTTCTTCTTAAAAAGGATTTGAGATATGGGTGACTGTGTCTGAAATATTTGTGAAAAGCTTATATGGATATTTGGCTATGATTTTCAGTAAGCTTTTCTTTCAACAAAGTAGGTATTTTTGTGTGTGTCTATCACTTTTCTTGTTTGTTGAAAGAGCTATTTATAAAGTATTGGTGGTTTTTGTCCGTTTGACATGGTTGGAGTCTCGTTTCCCCAAACATTCCTTGAGTTCAGACATTTCTAACTTTGGGTATATTTAATTGGTTAGGCATGGTCTTGGTTTCATAAATCTGACAGTCTAGGTCAAAGATATGGCTTGCCCATAAGTTATAGTGCTTATATTTTAATAGCACTTATCCGACTTTTAATGCATCTTGTCTTATTTCCGTTGGAAATAATTCGTCCGTTTGATTCATGCATTTTTAAGTCTTTAGATGGTTTTGGGTTTGAGTTTTTCAGGTTATGTTCTTTGTAGGTTGTGTTGGTTTAACCTTTTTGGACGCTTGCTGAAGAGAATAGTTATTCTCGTGTATTGGACAGACGCTTGGACTGATCCTGACTTTCTTTTCTTTATTTCAGACGCTTACTCTTCAATCTTGTCTTGATGGTCTCACTGAGAATTCCGTCATTTCACTTGATGTTGAGTATTCGGCCTGAGTTATCCATTCGTAGTTTGAGCACTGGGATAATCCCTAAAGCGTTTGACGGACGCTTCAAGATATCTTTATCCATTGATAGCTTCAGACGCTTGATCTTCACCTTCATCACTTGGTAGACTCACCCAGAATTTTCCTAAGTGTTTTAGTGTCACATACTTAGTCTAAAGAATTCTACAAAGATAAATACTCTAAGCCTAAGATAAATAAGCTTTCAGGTACTTATACATAACATTCTATGAAAGCTTTTACACTTTTCGGGGTCTAACAGGAAGTCCTATTTGTCATCATCAAAATATCTAATATGAAATTCCTAACAGGGCATCTAATTGGCCGCCCCTTAGTGGGCTCGGAAGCCTTCGGACTTTCATCTTGCTTGCTAATTAATTAATCGGATAATTTATTTATCCAATAAATAAATTGATAATCCAATTAATTCAAATTCCTAATTAATTTATAATTCAATTTCTCCAAGAAATTAATTAACTCATTAATTTAATTAATTAATTAATTACGGCATCCAATGCCGTGAATTTCTCTCAAGTCTTTTTCCCATATTTTTCCTTTTGCACTTCCTTTAAGCGCGACTCTTTAGGTTCATCTCAAAAGGCAATTGGGAGGAATCCAAAGGGGTGTGAGTAACACCTAGCCAGTCTCATGGCTCACACCGTAACCCAAATGAGAACGAATGAGTTGGACCTTTACGCCGTGAATACCGTACGTGTATAAACCTTTTATTCTTATATCCGAGTCAAGTAAGAGTCATGGTTTAAAGTCAAACTCATATAACTTGACCATATGCCTAAGCTCATAATAAGTCGAAGTATTTAACTGCTTTAGCCAAAGACTTTCATCCTCACTTATTCATGACCGCATAGGATATTTTACTCATTCACTTATGAGAGAATAAATTCCATATTGCAAATCAGTTAACAATGCTACTTGCCCATCAAGTCGCACTTCGAGGTCGATTCCACCAATAGGTGATTTGAATCTAACTACTCTAATGACAGACTTGATGTCACAAGTACATCTTCAACTCGATTTCTCGGGGCAGAGGTTCACACGTACCTATCACTACTTATCAGTTTCATCATTGACTGTCAATGAGTGAATACCAATTTGATGAACTGATGCGAGTTGTGTTCGGACATATCAGTCCAACTGACACGTCTATGATATAAGTTCCCACTACCATTTCCATAGTGTACGACTGACACTTTCTCTGTTAAAACTTACATCATACAAGTCTTTATTCACTATTGATTCCCAATCAATATTTCTTAGACTTGCAAATCCTTTTAGATGTCAAGGGTCAAACCATTCTAGTGCCTTTCCTCCTATCCCATAGGAGGTAGAAGGTCTGCCTTGTCATCAAGTACTTTATGTTATTTATTATACCTTACAAATGCCTATAAGAAAACAACAATCAAAAGTCTTATATTAATAGAAAAACCATAGTTTAGTTACAATGTTCATGCCCTATAAATCTATCCTCTTTATGGCATTTGAGGGCATACACTCTAACAATCTACCACTTGCACTCAATGCCATTTGCTGTGGTATTTAATACCCATCCCTTCAAGATGTTTTTCCAGCACCTCCTGTGCCAATGGCTTGATCAATGGATCAGCGATATTGTCGGCTGAGGCTATTTTCTGAACAGCTATTTCACCTCATGCAACAATCTCTCTTATGATGTGATATCTCCTCTCTATGTGTTTGGATTTATTGTGAGACCTAGGTTCCTTCGCATGCGCTATAGCTCCAGTGTTGTCACAATAAAGTGGCAACGAGAGCTTTATGCTAGGAACCACTTGAAGTTCCTCAATGAACTTCCTAATCCAAACAGCTTCTTTAGCTGCCTCCGAGGCAGCTATGTATTCAACCTCTGTGGTGGAGTCTGCGCTCCACCATTTAGAGTAAATACAAATCCCGAGGTGGATTTTTGGTCATCAACATCAGATTGGAAATCCGAATCAGTGTACCCGTCCACCCTCAGGTCACCACTTCCATAGGTGAGAATCATATCCTTAGTTCTTTTCAGATACTTTAGGATATTCTTCACAGCTATCCAACGTTCCTTTCTAGGGTTTACTTGAAATCGACTAACAACACTCACAACATAAGCAATGTCGGGTCTAGTACAAAGCACCGCGTACATCAAGCTGCCCACAGTAAACGCATAGGGTATAATGTTCATTTTTTTTCTATTTTCCTCACTTTGAGGACACATAGATTTCAAAATATGTATCCCATGTCTCATTGGTAGGAACCCTTTCTTAGAATCTTCCATCCTATACCTTTTTAGGACCTTTTCTAAGTAAAGGACTTGAGAAAGTCCTATCATTTTTTTGATTCGATCTCTATAGATCCGAATCCCTAGAATATAGGTCGCTTCTCCCAAGTCTTTCATAGAGAATGCACTCGAAAGCCACTTCTTGGTTGTGGTGAGCATTCCTATGTCATTTCCAATGAGTAATATGTCATCTACATATAACACTTGGAATGTCAACTTGCTCCCACTAACCTTCTTGTAAACACAGGGCTAGTCTTCGTTTTTTATGAAGTCATATCCTTTGACAACTGACACGCTAAAAGCTAACGTGCTATAATAGCAAGTGCACTAGTCGTGTGTAGTAATAAAAGTGGACGAGAAGTCCGGATTGTCGAACCACAAGGACTTGAATTCTAGTTTAAGATTTTATAACAACAAAGATCAAAACAATAAAGGTAAAATGAGTGTGAAATGCGTAAGATAAGAACAAGGTTGAACAAATGATTTAAAACAAAATAGAAAGGGAGACTAAGGCACATGCTAGGTTCAAATTGATCAATTATACTTATAAAGATTCTAGTTGAAGGATTACGCTTATATTGTTATGGTGAGAACTTCGAGGGTAGAGAATAACCGATGTCTCGCGTATAAACTCCTATGCTTAGATCGTGATTTCCCAAATATTCCTATCCGGAAATCTAACCACTAAACATGCATTAATGTACTAGAGTTCACTCGATTTGAATCGAACAACTTCACCCGGGAATCTTTACCTATGTCTAGGGCAATTCCTCATTAGTTACGGGTCATGATGTGAATTTCTTGCACCCTAAGTCAATTTTCTCCCGAAATATTAACCTAGGCATAAGATTCTAACATATACTGATCCAGTATATGCAAGATAGGCAAAAACACAAATTCACATCACATAACAATATAAGAACAACCTCAACAATCATCTATTATAAGCATATATCACAATTTGGCCTTACATGGCCCTAGTCTTATGAATTTAGTTCATAATGGATAATATGAAAAACATAAATGAATTAATACACATGTTCATAGACATAATTGAAATGAAAAGCTATAAAAACTCCCTCAAAAGTGAATGATGATGGATCTTGAAGTTGAGCCTTCAATCCCCAAGCGCTTTTCCTTCCTCTAGTTTTCCCCTCCAAGAGTGATGAAGAATGGTGATGAATGGTGGAGAAATCAGATTAGGGGCTGCCCCCCTCTCCTCTAAGAATCTGAAATTGATAGTGAATCATGAAGAGTATGGGTTCCCCCTCCTTTTATAGCCAAAATTCCATTAAAGTATGCATTAAGAATTCCCATTAAAGTTCCCCAATGAGAATTCCACCTAAGGTGATGCTTAAAGTTTGGCTTTTAAGATTCCAACCAGCTAAAAAATGCTGAACTTTCGGCCATTAAGAATTCCACCAAGCATAACCATGTGAAAACTTCAACAAAACACATGCATGCTGCCATTTTCTTGCTTTCCAGCGCAGTCTTAGTATTTGCCTCATACACTTCTCCACCGATCTCCAAATTGGATGCTTCAAGTCCCCATGTTCAGATAACACATAGATCTACAACTTTACAGAAGGACATTTTGTCCAATTCGGTCTCTAAGTATACCTAAATTACGTTTGAACATGGAGGTTGTTTCTGATTTGGCGCCCATAAAGTAAATCTACCAAGAAACACACTTATGAAAACCCCTCAACACATGTGCTGAATTATGGCCAAAAGTGATTCTTACCCATCATATAAGGCTGGAATTTAGGCTGAAAAAGGAGTAACATTCGGACTATCCATGCCTAGGCATGACTAGGAGGGCGCTGGGGCGTATCCTGGCACATGTACTTCTCTGTTCGGCGCAGCAATCGTATTTCCTTCACAATTATCTCTATAGACCTCCGATTTGGATGTTTCAAGTTCCCATTTGAAGCTAAGACATACATCTAAAACTTTGTAGAAGGAAACTTTGTCTAAGTCGGTCTCGAAATGTACGGAATTATCGCTCGAATGTGGTAGGAGATGTATAACCGCCTCGGTGTTGAAAAACATGCTTGAACTTGTTTTGTACATCGTTTTTCTTCCCTTTTCTTCATGTATTCTCATTTATTACCTGTATTCACTTAACACACCTATTAAATGCAAATGTGACATGATTTAAGCAATAAGTGAATCCAAATCATAAGAATTACGGTCTTAAAAACACGTAAAAACACCTCTTATCAACACCCCCAAACTTATCAATTGCTCGACCTCGAGCAATAAGAGCTATAAGGCAAGACCAACATCATTCAATGGGAGAAAACAAAACAACTAACTAACTCACTTTCGTGGAGTAAACGATTGCACTTAGCGGGTGCAACAAGCCTTTAAACCTTTGAGTTACCTCAAAGGACGAGTTATAGTCTCGTGAGGGTTTGCATAAGATATACCCACAAAATCTAGCAAATTTTCAATCCCAACCGAATCAACACATCTCAATATGATCAACAAGAATGAATGGCATAAAATCAACCTTTTAAAGTTCACAAATATATATATATACATATCAACTACTTTTGCTCATGTGACACCAATACTTGAAACGACTCCCTAGGGTATAGTGAAAAATAAATCTAGGGTATTATAGTCGAGAGGCATCCTTACCAAATTTTGGACATTAATCCCATATCTATCAACTTTTGATCAAACACAAGGCACAAGAATTATAGAAAATCTCATAGCCATTTAAATTTCATTATCTCAAATATTCAACATTCAATTCATATGGAATTTCCATTAAACTTCATTAAGGCTAGATCATGTGCAATGTTTTATTCCATTAGGCTTTCTATGACACCCATGTAACAAGTTTTAGACCAATGACTCCCAAACTAGATAGTTTTAGGGCATTAAGTGTAGAGACACTCCTAAGGATTTAATCACTTGAGTATCAAAGGCCACGAAATAAAACTAGATCTTTTAAACAATTCACTTCTTTTGGCTTGAGCATAGCTCAAATTAGCATAATAGTACAGTATATAGGCATGAAACTTTTCACCTCCGGTACGTATTAGCCTGACCACTTTTGGTCATACCAAAATTCAACCTTTTCAATTCATTGTTAGCATATAAACTTACTACTCAACTTATAATCTTATGAGAAATCTAAGTTAATATTTCTGGGAATAATTCCTTAAGTGTTTCAAGATGGTTATCCTCTCAACTCCTCTACCTTCGATTTAAGTGCATTGTGAATCATCTAAAGAATCAATTCTAGTCTAAGGTCTCCACGAGCAATTTCAAAGATATATATATTCCATTAAATTCAGATTATTTCAAGAATTCATGCCATTTTTCCAAGTCAATCAATTTCAATGCATCAATTGGAAGGACTAAAATTTTTTCATGCTTGATTTTCTCAACAAAGAAGCATATAAACATGATATCGAACACACTTTCCCCAAATTCAAGTTAAAAATTAGGATTGCATTTTCAATATTCAAAATAGATACTCTTCTACCCCCAAACTTAAATCCAACATTGTCCCCAATGTTGTTACAACATGCATACACAAAGGTAAAAGAACACTTACAACCAAGGATATTGAAGAACATCCTTAAGCTTCCAATGCATCCTTACAAAGTTTCTCCTCTTATCGAGTAAAATAAGAATCTCTAAAGGTGGGGTCCAAATGTGGATCATATCTAACAATTCAACTTTTTAAACCATCAAGCATAAGAAAAACATATATGCCCAAAGTGCATGTTTGAACACAATAAAAAGAAACAAACTAAACAAAACAAAAACAAAAGCAAAAAGAAAAGAAAACTTACAAACTTGGGTTGCCTCCCAAGAAGCGCTAGTTTAGAGTCGGTAGCTCGACTTTGTGCTCTTTGAGGTTCAAATAGGTGGTCCATTTAACACGACCAAATCCTTGTCATGCCTCCTTTTAGCTCCATGGTCTACTTGCTTCCACTCATATTGCGGGATTTTGCAATAAGCCCTTTGTATTGGATGAGTCTTTTCAATCTTACGAGCACGGCGATGGGGTGGAATGTATTTCATGCATAAATCTTCTTTCCCTCTTTGTTGTGTTTATCATAGGGAATCTCATCCTCCAACTCGAGTGTGCCCTTAGCCTTGCCATTTGCACATTTCTCATCAAGAGAAGGGTTAATAACATCGATATTGGAACAAGTAAGATCATCCATAGATGGTTTCTTGTTATTAGAAGCATCAAATATCACTTTTACATCTCCTACCCTCAATGATAACTTACCTTTTCCCATGTCGATCTTGGCATTGCTAGTGACTAGGAAAGGTCTTCCTAGAATCAAGGGCATCTCAACATCTTCCTCCATATCAAGGACCACAAAGTCAACCCGGAAAAAGAATTTGTCAACTTGTACAATAACATCTTCTATTATCCCCTTTGGTCTCTTAATTGATCCATCGGCGAGTTGGAGGCTCATTGATGTCGGTTTGGGATTTCCAAGGCCCAACTTCTTGAAGAGAGAATACGGGAGGAGATTGATACTTGCTCCCGTATCGCAAATATCCTTTTCAAAAGTAAGAGGGCCAATGGTGCACGGAATAGTGAGCCTCCCCGGGTCCTCACAAAGAGTCGCCACAATCCTACGGAAAATCTGATCCATATCCTTCTTTTTCGTTTTTTGTGCATTTGGAAATGGAAGACGAACCTCGATGGGATGATGCGTTGGAGTTGAAGGGCCAGCTGTGGAGGATACAGAATGTGGCGCTTGGGCGTGACAATCGGCGCCTTGGCGCAGCGATAAGGGCGCCTGGGCATGGATGGATGGGCCCTCGGGCGCATCAGTGCGAACATTTTCACCTTTTACCCGTTCGCCACTTCTCAAGGTAATTCCATAGCATTGCTCTTTCGCGTTCTTTTCCGTGTCACTTGGTAAAGTTCCCGGGGCTCTCTCGCTGATTGTCTTTGCCATTTGACCCATTTGTGTCTTCAAATCCTTCATATCCATCATTAAATCCTTCATCATAGTACGGAGTTCGTTGATTGCTGAATCCGATTTCTTTATTTCCTCATCAAGACGTTCATCGGTTGTAGGAGGCCTAACTTGCCTTTGTACATGAGGATTACCTTGCCTTTGAGCTTGGTTATTGTTGAATGGGGGCCTTGGTGCTTGATAGACGCCGGGATGGGCATTTTGTGCCGGATTGGGCCTCCTTGGAAAATTTTCGGGCACATGGAAGTTCAATTGAGGTCGATTGGCATTTCCAACATAGTTTACATTGCCAACCATTGTTTCCAAAGCAACTTCTTCGCCCAACTCTTGAACACAAGCAATCTTTTTAGTGGGTGTGATTTCTTCATCATCGGGATAGAGTTCATCTTCCCGGGCTAATTGCTCAATCTTGTCCCACACACTTTGGCAATCGAGCCCAAGGAGATCACCACCGGCGCCGGCATTGAGCCTATTTCGGATGCGCGAACGGACTCCATCATGGAATCGTAATACTTGCTCGCTCAATCTTAGGTTGTGATCCGGACATTTTCGGAGCATGTTTTTATATCTAGCCCATGCCTCAGCTAAGGACTCATGATTCCCTTGCTTAAACTCCTTAATGTTGCTCCTTAGCTCATTGATTTTGGAGGGTGGAAAGAATTTGCTCAAAAAGGCATCGACCAATTGTCCCCATGTTGTGATGGATTGGGGTGGTAGAGATTTGTACCACATGGTCGCCCTTTCCTTTAATGAGAAGTAGAAGACTCTTAGACGAATTGCATCGAGATCCCGTGGATGAAATTGGGTAGTCATGAGAGTATCGTCTAAAGTCTCCAAATGCTCATGAGGTGATTCATGGGGCTCTCCATAGAAGGGTTCGCTTTGCACCATGCTAAAGATGTGTGACGGAATGTGATAATTTGGTGCAAAGAAATTTGGAAAGACTACGGGCCCCGGTATAGTGTGGACCCTTGGAGGTAGACTTTCTCGGACCGATGGAAGTCTTTGAGGAGGTGCCGGTTGCATAGCTTGGAATAGATTTTGCAACCATTCCCTGTTTTCCGGGAGATTTATGTCGGGAAAATTCCCATTTGGATTTAGATTGTCGGCCATTTCTCGAGCGCGTCTACTAGATCGAAGAACACGCTCTATCTCCGGCTCAAAATTGTATAGAGGCTCGTTAGAAGAGCGGGTCATGCACCACAAATTACACCTAACAATTAAACACAAAAAACAAAATTAGAATAATAAAATAAAAGAAAGGTTAGAAATAAACGAAGAACTAAGAATTAGGAAAATTTAAACGAAAAATCAAAAACTAAAATGAACAAGTCCCCGGCAACGGCGCCAAAAACTTGACACGCTAAAAGCTAACGTGCTATAATAGCAAGTGCACTAGTCATGTGTAGTAATAAAAGTGTACGAGAAGTCCGGATTGTCGAACCACAAGGACTTGAATTCTAGTTTAAGATTTTATAACAACAAAGATCAAAACAATAAAGGTAAAATGAGTGTGAAATGCGTAAGATAAGAACAAGGTTGAACAAATGATTTAAAACAAAATAGAAAGGGAGACTAAGGCACATGCTAGGTTCAAATTGATCAATTATACTTATAAAGATTCTAGTTGAAGGATTACGCTTATATTGTTATGGTGAGAACTCCGAGGGTAGAGAATAACCGATGTCTCGCGTATAAACTTCTATGCTTAGATCGTGATTTCCCAAATATTCCTATCCGGAAATCTAACCACTAAACATGCATTAATGTACTAGAGTTCACTCGATTTGAATCGAACAAGTTCACCCGGGAATCTTTACCTATGTTTAGGGCAATTCCTCATTAGTTACGGGTCATGATGTGAATTTCTTGCACCCTAAGTCAATTTTCTCCCGAAATATTAACCTAGGCATAAGATTCTAACATATACTGATCAAGTATATGCAAGATAGGCAAAAACACAAATTCACATCACATAACAATATAAGAACAACCTCAACAATCATCTATTATAAGCATATATCACAATTTGGCCTTACATGGCCCTAGTATTATGAATTTAGTTCATAATGGATAATATGAAAAACATAAATGAATTAATACACATGTTCATAGACATAATTGAAATGAAAAGCTATAAAAACTCCCTCAAAAGTGAATGATGATGGATCTTGAAGTTGAGCCTTCAATCCCCAAGCTCTTTTCCTTCCTCTAGTTTTCCCTTCCAAGAGTGATGAAGAATGGTGATGAATGGTGGAGAAATCAGATTAGGGGCTGCCCCCCTCTCCTCTAAGAATCTGAAATTGATAGTGAATCATGAAGAGTATGGGTTCCCCCTCCTTTTATAGCCAAAATTCCATTAAAGTATGCATTAAGAATTCCCATTAAAGTTCCCCAATGAGAATTCCACCTAAGGTGATGCTTAAAGTTTGGCTTTTAAGATTCCAACCAGCTAAAAAATGCTGAACTTTCGGCCATTAAGAATTCCACCAAGCATAACCATGTGAAAACTTCATCAAAACACATGCATGCTGCCATTTTCTTGCTTTCCAGCGCAGTCTTAGTATTTGCCTCATAAACTTCTCCACAGATCTCCAAATTGGATGATTCAAGTCCCCATGTTCAGATAACACATAGATATACAACTTTACAGAAGGACATTGTGTCCAATTCGGTCTCTAAGTATACCTAAATTACGTTTCAACATGGAGGTTGTTTCTGATTTGGCGCCCATAAAGTAAATCTTCCAAGAAACACACTTATGAAAACCCCTCAACACATGTGCTGAATTATGGCCAAAAGTGATTCTTACCCATCATATAAGGCTGGAATTTAGGCTGAAAAAGGAGTAACATTCGGACTATCCATGCCTAGGCTTGACTAGGAGGGCGCTGGGGCGTATCCTGGCACATGTACTTCTCTGTTCGGCGCAGCAATCGTATTTCCTTCACAATTATCTCTATAGACCTCCGATTTGGATGTTTCAAGTTCCCATTTGAAGCTAAGACATACATCTAAAACTTTGTAGAAGGAAACTTTGTCTAAGTCGGTCTCGAAATGTACGGAATTATCGCTCGAATGTGGTAGGAGATGTATAAACCGCCTCGGTGTTGAAAAACATGCTTGAACTTGTTTTGTACATCGTTTTTCTTCCCTTTTCTTCATGTATTCTCATTTATTACCTGTATTCACTTAACACACCTATTAAATGCAAATGTGACATGATTTAAGCAATAAGTGAATCCAAATCATAAGAATTACGGTCTTAAAAACACGTAAAAACACCTCTTATCAACAACCTCATCAAAACGTAGATTCCAGCTACGAGACACTTGTTTGAGTCCATAAATGGATCTCTCAAGTTTACACACCTTATGAATATGCTCCTCGGATTCAAAACATTTAGGCTGTTCCATATAGATATCCTCTTCTAGGAATCTATTTAGGAAAGCAGTTTTGACATCCATTTGCCATATTTCATAATCTAGGTGTGCTGCTATTGCAAGTAGAATCCTTATTGATTTGATCATAGCCACTGGTGAAAAGGTTTCTTGGTAGTCAATTCCTTCCTTTTGACTATACCCTTTCGCCACTAGCTTGGCTTTGTAGGTGTCTACTTCGCCAATCTTTCTCTTGTAGATCCATTTACACCCGATTGGTTTTATCCCTTCAAGTTGGTCTACAAGTTTCCAGACTTGGTATGCATGCATCGAATTGATCTCAGTTTGCATAGCTTCACGCTATCTAGCAGCATCCACATCCACCATCGCTTGATCAAAAGTGGAGGGATCATCTCCATGATCCTCGTCTAATAGAGAATTGAGATCCAACTCCCTCTACATTAGATATCCGTACCTCTCAGGCGGTTGAGATACTCTATTCGATTGTCGTGGTTGTGGTTGTGTTATAGAAGGTTCGGTTCTCACTCCCTATGTAGATGTATCCAGTGGGGATTCATTTTGTTCTTCTAGAACAATCTTTCTACCCGCTCCTCCTTCCTGAATTAACTCATCTTCAAGAAAGTGGGCTTGTAAGGCCACAATGATCCTTTGATCATTGTGCAGGTAAAAGAGGTATCCCATAGAATCTTCAGGATATCCAATGAAACGTCCCTTTAAGGACCACTTTAGTCTTTTTGACATAAGCCGGACATCCCCAAATCTTTATGTGGTTAAGACTTGGTTTCCTATTTCTCCACATTTCATAGGGAGTCATAGGAACGGACTTGGACGGACATCTATTTAATATGTGTGCAGCTGTAAGCAGCGCGTGAGCCCATAGTGAAATGGGTAAATCAGTGTAGGTAAGCATGGAGCGAACCGTGTCCAACAAGGTTCGACTCCTTCTCTCTGTTACTCTATTCAACTGTGGAGTCGCTGGAGGTGTGAGTTCCAATACAATACCATTCTCTCTGAGGTATAAGTCAAACTCGTCGCTCATATATTCTCCTCCTCGATCAGATCGAAGAGTTTTTATATGTTGAACTCTTTGATTTTCCACTAAAGCCTTGAATTCTTTGAACTTATCAATGGATTCAGACTTATGCTTCATCAGGTACACTAGACCATACCAAGAATGGTCATTAGTGAAGGTGATAAAGCAAAGGAAACCTCCTCGTGCCATTTCTCCAAATGGACCACAAACATCAGTATGCACTAAGCCTAAGATTTGTGAGGCCCTTTCAAAGCTCCCTGTGAAGGGCGATCTAGCCATCTTGCCTTTGAGGCAAGTCTTTTGTTCGCCAGCATGGCCTAGTCGAAGGTGCCATATCAATGATTGGTTTATTTCAAGCCTACTACATTTCCTTTGTATAGTATTCACTGCATACTCATTTTGGACACTAAGGTAATACAATCCATTTATCAAAGAAGCAGAGCCTACAAATTTATTACCATAACAAATGTTACATCGTTCATCAATAAAATGAAAAGTGTAACCATTATTAACTAAAACGGGAATAGAAACAATGTTTTTAAGCCCATTAGGCAAAACCAAAACATTATCCAGTAATAGTACATGTCCAAAATTTAAAAACAACGAGGTAGATCCTATTGCAGTAGCCGCGACGCTTTGCCCGCTGCCAACTCAGATCTTCACCTCATCGTTGTCCAGCTTCCTTTCTCGTATCAGATCCTGATTCATACAACATATGTGAGCACTAGCTCCAGAGTCAAGAATCCAAGATGTAGAGAAGACGGTCATAGAACAATAAGTTTCATGAACATAAAGTTCCATACCTTGTGCGCCAGGCCCCATATTCGGACAGTTCCTTCTCCAGTGGCCCAACTCACCGAAGTGTAGGCATCTGTCTGTCTTTTGTGGCCCCTTTCGCTTGCTAATCACAGGAGCTTTTCCTTTTCCTTTATCGACACCATCCTGAGCTCCAAGCTCGCCAGCATGCTTCTTGGTTTTTCTCTTCTTATTCTTCGCCCGTTTGAGCCCAGAAGTCATAACGAAAGCAGTCTCTTTTCCTTTGGGCTTCAATTGAGAATGTGCAGTGTTTAATTTGTTCATTAGCCCAGCTAAGTTGCATTCAATCTCATTGCAATTGAAGTTCATGACGAATTGGGAAAAAGAGTCAGTTAAGGACTACAAGATAAGATCGATCTGAAGTTGCGGGTTCATTGTAAAATTGAGAGCTTTCAATCTCTCGATCATCGATATCATTTTGAGGACATGATCCCCAACCTTCCCCCCTTCTCTCATTTTGGCTTCGAAGAGCTCTTTAGATATTTCATAGCTAGCAGTCCTACTGTGCTCACCATAGAGCTTGACCAAGTGCACCAAGATAGCCCTCGCTGTGGTCATCTTGTCATGGGACCTCTGTAGCTCATTCGTCATAGAGCCAAGAATGTACCCACTCACTCGGACGTCGTCCTTTACCCATTTTTCATGAGCTTGGACTTCTTCCTCATTGGCACGTGTTCAAGAAGGAGGAGCAGGGATATTAGTGTCCAACACGTATCCTAGAGACTCCATATTAAGAACTATTCTCAAATTCCTTAACCAATCCACGTAGTTGGGTCCGGCAAGGATATTCTTTTCGAGTAATACGGAAAGTGGGTTGATTGTCATTTTTGAAAAATGAGAGAGATAAAACAAATAACTGGACAAAATAAACCAGACTTAATCATAATCTTGGACTAAACTAAGACCAAGTTTAAAATCAAGGACTTCGACTTATAATTTGGCTCCCACTACATTTTTCGAAATTCCACACTCTGACTGTGCAATGACGGAAGCGATCGTTGATGAAATCTTCGTGGTGGGGAATGAGTTCTTTAATTAATATTTGGATGGCAACCCTTTAACGATATTTGGTCCACTACTTAATTATGTCAAACATCAATCTATCAAATAGACGGTTCAATCATATTTATCCCATAATCCACAAAAACCGCAACCCTTTAACGATTTATTGGTAATGTGGACTATCTAAGTTCATTCCCACTAACTCCTCATAATCTAACATTTGAATTTCACCTTTCAACCCTTTAACGATATTTGGGGTGAAATATGTCTCGATTAAGGCATCTAATGCACTTAATAAAATTCTAGAACTAAATCTTGATACATGACCCCCAGTTACTGGGAAGATGCCACATATGGATTTAATCCTTGATCTTATCAAGTTTAGTAGAGGGAAAGGATGCCTAGCACCCCTTACTAACTTAGTATAATTTTTATTTGGGAGAATTCATGTTCTAAACATTTAATTCGTCTCACTTTGCACATTTACCAAATTTATATAGCGCATATTGATAACACACAAGCTTCATACAACTAATGAACATGCATCGAAAGCAATAATACAACACGCAATGTCTATGGGCTTTTATGTAGAGAGCCCAAGCCAATGGGCCATCATAAAATTGAAAAAGAAAAGCCTATCTAATCTTCGTGGGCTCCAAGCTCCTTTTCTTTTGCACGATCTCCATCTTGAAAGGCTTATTCTATTTCTATTTATTACAAAAGATAATTTAAAACCTATACATAAATCTAGAAATAAAATAAAATGGGCTCAAACCGGCTCTTACAACCCATCAAAAGAAATACATAATCAAAAGAAGCAACCTAAGCCCATAGACATATGTCACTATCACATAATACATGCTTGCGATAAATAAATCACTTATGTTGGTGATTAATTTAAATTAATTAGTCCAACTTAATTAATTTCCACAATAAAATTGCAAATTTTATTGATTCATATGAAAATAATCCTATTTGTGAGAATTCTTTATTTAAATAAATAACTTAATAAATAAAACTCTCCAAGAGTTTATTAATTAATTATTTCATTCAAATAAAGATCAATAAAAACTATATTGTGCTTAATTTTATCAAAATTAAATTACCAACCATTGGCATATTCAAAATTAATTAATTAGGCCCAATAACTAATTTATTGAATTATCCACAAGATTAATCAAAATAATTTGGGCCCCTTTTTAATTAAATCCGTGTCATCATCTTTTTAACCCACCCGGATAACTAAAATAGCCCAAACACTTATCAATTAAAATTTGGACCTTAGGAAAATATAACCTGACCCATTAGGGCCCGAGTCACAAAAACCCGGGCCCCAAAACAGCGTCCGGCCAACCCCTCCGACCGTCGCCATGAAACGGCCCGGAATTTGGGGCCCACCCAGTGTGCACAGTGTGCACGCTGTGTGCGCAATGGGAGGCCGAAAAGGCCTCCTATTGCGTGCACAGCGCGCGCTGTCTGCGTGCCCAGCACGCAGACTGCGCATGCTTTTTGTGTCGCTCTCATCGCGGGGTTATACTTCTCCGATTCTTATAAGATTTATATGCCCAGATTCGCAACTCATTAAACTACAACTTCATGAAGAAACTGAAGCAAGATCCAGAATATTTTCATATGAAAAATACGTTCAAAGCATGCCTCAAAAACGCGGAAAAATAGTCAATTCACATAAGCAATTGAACACAGAATTCAGAGATTGGCTCTGATACCATTGTTGGGAATTATACGAATAAAGCGCAGAGGAAAGTAAAATTAATTCTCAAATCCCGAATCATCTCTAATGCTCGTGTTTAATTTTGTATATAAAAATTACCGTTCTCGCGTATGTTCATTTGTGAACGTGATCTGTTAGAAATTTCATGTTAGATGTTTTCATGATGACAATTAGGACCTTTGTTAGACCCCAAAATTATGTAAGCTTGTTTTTCAGCTTTGAAGTGTTAGATTTGTAATAGGCTTTGTTTTATTTTTATTTTAGATTGTTAGGCTAAGTAGTCTTAGGCTGAGCGTCTGATAATTTCTGAGTGAGTTAATCAGTGGTAAAGATCGAAGGCTCAAGCGTCTGATTTCTGAATGAAGATAAAGTCTTCAAGCGTCCAATTGACCATCTATATCAAGCGTTGCCTTATAGGACAAAAGTAATTTCACCTGAATTTATTTCTAAGTCCAGATGGAGTTTTAATGCAAATATTCTCAAAGCATTAAATACCAACGGGCATTTATTTCAAATGCATTAAATGCTGATAAGAGCATTAAATGTGATAAGCACTTTTGGACATACGGAGAAGCCACCCTATTGGACTGTCAACTATTCAAAGACTGCAGCAGCAACTTTTGTGCAGCAGATTTTCAGGAAAAAGGACAAAAGTTGTTCACTCGCGAAAGTGAGAGACACGCGCCCTTCCATGTGTCAAACAAACACTTATTCCAAGAATGCCTATAAATAGGACTTCAACAACAACCCAAAGAGAGAACAAGTATCAAGTCCAATTGCTGTTGCATTGAAGTCTCATTCCTTACAATCTCAGAAAAGCCAAACTTTCAAGAAATTATTCTCTTTGCTTTTCTTCAAATCCTGAGACAGTCAACCCAATATCTCAAACATTCTTTTCGAAGAAACTACATTACTACTGAGATATTTTCAGTTGTTTGAACTTCATCAAAATCAAACAAACCCTTTTAGAAAAACCCTTATCCAAGCCTCGCAATCTGTGTGAAGTCGAAGTTGGATACTTGCCATATTTTTGGGTGAAAGAAAGGGGATTGAAGTGATTTGGAGTAGAAATCGGTGTGATCAAAGAGCTCAAGTCATCAACATCCATCTCTCCCTAATTTGTAGAAGATTCTGTATGACTTTTTGAGAATCATTTTAGTGGATTGCCTCCAAGTGTTCGAGGAGAAGAAGGACGTAGTTGCGATTACACCACCCAACGAACCTTACAAATATTGTGTCATTTACTTTTCAGTCGATACCTTTATCTATCATATTATTGCATAAACTGATTAAGTAAAACACAATCGAACGCTAAGCAACTAAGAAACTTTCTGTGACGCTAAAGCTTTTAAAAAGAAAACTACAAAAATCATTCCGCTGTGCTAACACTGATCAAAGAAGTGAACACTCAAACCTACTCGGTGAAAGCATTCAATTCTTGAAATCTAAGTTAACTTTATAAAAACAGTCTTCGTTAGACGCTTCACCAAAGCGCCTACATTTTAAGTAAATGCTTAAGTCAAGCGTTAGACTCTTCAAGCGTCTACTTTTTCAAGAGTCCAATAAACCATTTTAGTACGAAATCTTTTGAAGTCGAAAAAGATTTCAGGGCCTATTCAACCCCCCCCCCCCCTTCTAGACCCTTTCGCATGCCACTTGGCACCAACATGATCCTTTTCTCTAACGCCGAATTTGCCAACGTCTCCAATTCGTCACGCCGGAATCAAAAATCAAAAACTCCTCCTCTCTTCCTTGTCAAAGACGGCTAGAGAGAGAGAGAGGGGTGGGAGACTTTTTCTTGGAGAGAAAGTTATGTAAGTTCCCCTTGTGTTATTTTTCACCTTGTGATATATTTATATCATTATGAAACAATAACACTAGCATGCAAGAGCTCTATTTGGGCGTCTATTTGACCGCCCCTTAGTGGGCTCAGAAGCCTTCGGGCTTTCGTCTTGCTTGCTAATTAATTAATCGTATAATTTATTTATCCAATAAATAAATTGATAATCCAATTAATTCAATTCCTAATTAATTTATAATTCAATTTCTCCAAGAAACTAATTAACTCATTAATTTAATTAATTAATTAAATTATCCAATAATTAATTAATTAATTACGGCATCCAATCCCGTGAATTTCTCTGAAGTCTTTTTCCCATATTTTTCCTATTGCACTTCCTTTAAGCGCGACTCTTTAGGTTCGTCTCAAAGGGCAATTGGGAGGAATCCAAAAGGGTGTGAGTAACACCTAGCCAGTCTCGTGGCTCACACCGTAACCCAATTGAGAACGAATGAATAGGATCATTCAAAACCTTTACCCTGTGAATACTGTACGTGTATAAACCTTTTATTATAATATCCGAGTCAAGTAAGAGTCATGGTTTAAAGTCAAACTCATATAACTTGACCATATGCCTAAGCTCATAATAAGTCGAGGTATTTAAATGCTTTGGCCAAACACTTTTATCCTCACTTATTCATGACCGCATAGGATATTTTACTCATTCACTTATGAGAGAATAAATTCCATATTGCAAATCAATTAACAATGCTACTTGCCCATCAAGTCGCACTTCGAGGTCGATTCCACCAATAGGTGATTTGAATCTAACTACTCTAATGACAGACTTGATATCACAAGTACATCTTCAACTCGATTTCTTAGGTCAGAGGTTCACATGTACCTATCACTACTTATCAGTTTCATCATTGATGGTGAATGAGTGAATACCCATGTGATGAACTGGTGCGAGTCGTGTTCGAACATATCAGTCCAACTGACACGTCTATGATATAAGTTCCCACTACCATTTCCATAGTGTACGACTGGCACTTTCTCTGTCGAAACTTACATCATACAAGTCTTTACTCACTATTGATGCCCAATCAATATTTCTTAGACTTAAGAAACTCTTTTAGATGTCAAGGGTCAAACCATTCTAGTGCCTTTCCTCCTATCCCATAAGAGGTAGAAGGTTCGCCTTGTCATTAAGGACTTTACGTTGTTTATTATACCTTACAAATGCCTATAAGAAAACAACAATCAAATACCTTATATTAATTGGAAAAACCATAGTTTAGTTACGATGTTCATGCCCTATAAATCTATCCTCTTTAAGGCATTTGAGGGCATACACTCTAACACATTATATGCTCTCGCTTCACGCATCGCGATGGGGGTCGGTTGTAGATCATCAAAATCACCGGCCATGTATTATGTGAGCTACTTTGCAAGCCATGTGGGTGCATGCCATCTATAGCCAATACAAGGCGCGGAATTCTTGGTTCTTCACCAAATTCAGGGAAATCATCATCAATCTTTTTCCATTAAGGAGAATCTTAGGGGTGTCGAATCTTGTCATCTTCAATCCCATCTTCAAGCCTTCTATCAGCATGCTATTTCAAGTCCTTAGCAAACTCTTGACTACTGTACATGCACCTAGATCTAGGTATTATGGGCAAATATAACATTGTTTTGACAGAAGCAGATCCATTCTTCTTGTACCATGATGACCCACATTCCCGATACGCCTTCAATGATGCATAGTCAGTTCAAAGCAATATGCTATCATTGAGAAAAGCATGTATCCTCTCATATCCCATGCCAATTGAGGTTAACATCCATTTAGCCTCATAAGTACGATTAGGTAACAAATTATCCTCGGGTAGCATGCTTTTTAATAGACCAAGTAAGTCTGTGAAACTATTTTCACTCCACCCATTGTTGGCTTTTAACTTATAAAGGTTTAGGACTGCTTTCAATCTTGTCAATTTACTACCACTATACAGTGGTGTCTTTGAATCACTTATCAAATTGTCACACATTTTAGGACAACTTCGTAAATCCTCCTCAATCACATTTGTCACCTCTTACAAACGATGAGGCTCATAATCATCCATGTCCAAATCCTATGATGGATATGATGCACCACCCAAATCATCTGACGTGACACTGGTTTCACCGTGTCTTGTCCAACGTGTGTAGCTTTTATCAATTCCATTATACACCAAATGATCTTCCAAGTCACGTGGACTAAATCTCTTTCCAAAACAACAACGTAAACATGGGCAAGTGATCCTAGTCGGATCTGGTGCATGCTCAACCGCAAACTTGATGAACTCTTTCACGCTTTATCATATTGCTCCGACATACGATCCGCTAAAATCCAACTTCGATCCATCTTGATTCTAATTTATATTTCCTTTTTCCTAATTCAAATTTCTCATGTGAGATAACTATTGTCAAAACATTATAAAGTTTCAAAATTATTTGAAAATTAAAATAACATTAATTACTATCCTTACTTAGATAAATTAATATATTATCCTTTATTAAATAATTTTATTAATTAACCTTTACTTAAATAATTTCACTAACATCAATTGAGTTAAATTAATTAAATAATTTTAATTTGAATTTATTTTTCATTATTCTAGAAGAATGGCAGAGTAATGGTGCAAGAATTTCTACCAAGTTCTCGACCAATCCTTCCCCAAACTTGCAACCAACAAAATTCGGATCTTTCAACCACAACAAATCCAACATTCTAATCTTTCACCCACAACAAACCCAAAATTTTGATCTCACTATACGAAAATATTGATCACCTGTTGGATCACATAAAACTACAAATAAAGCATCATATTTCAGCAACTACAAATATTGATCACCAGTTGGATCACATAAATCACATAAAACTACAAATAAAGCATCATATTTCCAGCAACTATAAATATTGATCACTAGTTGGAGCAAATAAAGCATCGTATTTCCAGCAACTACAAATATTGATCACCAGTTGGATCACATAAATCAGATAAAACTACAAATAAAGAATCATATTTCCAGCAACTAAGTATACATATTGATCACCAGTTGGATCAATGTACCCTAAACCACAAAATAACCACAATTTAATCACAAATTAAATGTAATTAACCCCCAGCAGACCCAAATTAACCCCAAATTCAGCCAAGTCCCTATGTCCTTTAAATTTTTCACAAAATAGGAAATTCTCAAGAATTACTTATACCACAAAAGTTTTCTCATACTTATCTAAAAAAGGTACCCCAAATTCGCACAAACATCGACACATAGCACAAACCCATCACATTTTTGGAGAGATTTCCAATTTATGTCACAAACCCGAGACACATAGCACAAACTCTCTCTCTCTCTCTCTCTATATATATATATATATATTTATCTAAAAAATTTACCCCGAATTCGCACAAACTAAAATGGTGGTGGTGGTGGAGGCGGCCGCGATGGTGGTGGTGGCAACGGTGCTATAGAGAAAGAGAGAGAGAGAGAGAGAGAGAGAGAGAGAGAGAGTTATAAAGATATATATGGAGAGAGAGAGAGAGAGAGAGAACATATACATATATATATAGAAAGAGATAGAGAGAGAGAAGAAGCTTACAGTGGTAGTGGTCGTGGTAGAGGTGGCAACGGTATGTAGTGGTGGTGGTGGTAGATGCCGAAGTATATATAAATATATATAGCGAGAGAGAAATGAACTCGGGGGTGGTGGTGGTGGTGGCAGTGGCGGTGGTAGTAGTGCCGAAATCCGGGGGGTGGTGGTGGTAGAGAGAGAGACCAAGAGTAGAGAGAGAGAGAGAGAGATGAAATGGGGGGAGGGGGGAGGCGGCCAAAATGAATTATTCGGGTGAACAAAACCTATTACAGCGGTTCACCCAGAGAGAGATGAAATGGGGGGAGGGGGGAGGCGGCCAAAATGAATTATTAAGGTGAACAAAGCCTATTACAGCGGTTCACCCTGAACCGCTGCAATAGGTTTTATGAATGGCTATTACAGCTGTTCAAATATGAACCGCTGTAATAGGTAGGCACTACTACAAAAATACACTATTACAACACACCTATTACATCGGGTTTTAGAAAACCGCTGAACGGAGGGGCCTATTACAACGGTTTTTTGGTGAACAGCTATAATAGGGTTGCGCGTGGGACCTATTATAGCGGTTTTTAAAAAAACCGCTATAACCGGTCCAGGGTTGTTACAGCGGTATTTTAAAAAAACCGCTATAATTGCACAATTAAAGCGGTTTTTTAAAAACCGCTCTAATTGTGCAATTATAGCGGTTTTTCAATAAACTGCTATTAAAAAAAATGTAAAACCCATTTCCCCCCCATTTTTCCCCCGAGCTCTCTCTCTCTCTCACTCATCTCTCTCTACTCTCTCCCTCTCACTCGACTCCTCCACCACCACCGCTGCCACCCCCACCGTCGCCAACCCCGGTCACCGCCGCAACCACCACTACCACCTTAGCCGCCGCCACCACCTCTCTCTTTCTCTATCTACTACTCTATTTATATCTCTAGCTATATAAATATATATATACACACACCACATGTATCCCACCACCACCACACCCACCATATACCGCCACCACCATCACCTTATACCGCCGCCACCACCACCTTATACCGCCGCCGTCGCCCGAGCGCGCCGCTCGTCTCTCTCTCGACTCTCTCTCTCACCTTATAGGTATATACTTATATATATATATGTTTATATATGTTGTGTATATTTTATATATGTTATGATAATTAGGGTTATATGTTAATATTTTGATTGTTGTTATACATATGTTATGTTAATTGGGGTTTTGTGAATTATATAATGTGGGTTATATGTTAATATCTTGATTGTTGTTATATATATGTTATGTTAATTGGGATTTTGTGAATTATATAATGTGGGTTATATGTTACTTTCTTGATTGTTGTTATATATATATGTTTTGTTAATTGGGTTTTGTGAATTATATAATGTGGGTTATATATTAATTTCTTGATTGTTGTTATATATATGTTATGTTAAATGAGGGTTTTGTGAATTATATAATGTGGATTTTTGTTATGTTATGTTATAGTTGATTATGTTATAATGTGGATTGTTGTTATGTTATAGTTGATTATATTAATTGGTTTTGTGAATTATATAATGTGGGTATTTTATATATATAAGTTTTGTTAATTGGGGTTTCTTGATTGTTGGATTTTTTATTTATGCTATGATATGGTGGTATTATGATCGGATTTTTGTTGTATTTTTTTGGTTGACATCGTTTAATGCATTCATGGTTTTGTGAAGTTTGATTAGTTTTGTAAACGAATTGGTGGATTGGTTTTGTTGGGTTGCAATTTGGGGGAAGATTAAGTCGAGAACTTGGTAGAAATTTGTGCGTTATTACTCTGTCGAATTTTTGAAAATATGATGCTTTATGTGATCCAACTGGTGATCAATATTTATAAAATGATGCTTTATTTTTAGTTTTATGTGATTTATATGATCCAACTGGTGATCAATATTGGAAGTTGCTTGAAATATGTTGATTTATGTGATCCAACTGGTGATCAATATTTTCATATAGTGAGAGCGACATTTTGGGTTTGTTGTGGGTGAAAGATTAAAATGTTGGGTTTGTTGTGGTTGACACATGCGAATTTTGTTGGTTGCAAGTTTGGGGGAAGATTAAGTCGAGAACTTGGTAGAAATTTTTGCGTTGTTACTCTGCCAAATTTTTTCTATGATAATGGGAAATAAATTAAAATTAAAATAAAAATAATTTAATTAATTCAACTGAACTGATGTTAAAATTATTTAATTTAATTAATTAAGAATCAAGATGGATGTATCGAAATAGAATTTTAGCGGATCGTAAGATTCGAATTTTGTTGGTTGCAACCCATCCGGGGAAAGATTAAGTAAATTTTGTGTCGTTACTCCGCTGAATTTTTTCTAGAATAATGGTAAATAAATTAAAATAAAAATTATTTAATTAATTCAACTATGAAGTGATATTAAAATTGTTTAATTTAATTAATTCAGAATCAAGATGGATCAAAGTTCAATATTAGCGGATCGTATGTCGGAGCAATATGAAAAAGGGGTTAAAGAGTTCATCAATTTTGCGATTGAGCATGCTTCAGATCGAACTAGAATCAGTTGCCCGTGTTTACATTGTTGTTTTGGAAAGAGAATTAGTCCACCTGAATTGGAAGATCATTTGGTGTGTAATGGAATTGATAAAAGCTACACATGTTGGACAAGACACGGCGAAAGCAGTGTCACCTCAGATGATTTGGGTGGTACATCATATCGATCATGGGATTTGGACATGAATGATTATGAGCCTAATCGTTTGGAGGAGATGACCAATGTGATTGAGGAGGATTTGCGAATTTGTCCCAAGATGTTTGACAATTTGACAAGTGATTCAAAGATTGAAAGCAGTCCTAAACCTCTACAAGTTAAAAGCCAACGATGGGTGGAGTGATAAGAGTTTCACAGACTTACTTGATCTATTAAAAAACATGCTACCCGAGGATAATGTGTTACCTAATCGTACTTATGAGGCTAAGAAGATGTTAACCTCAATTGGAATGGGATATGAGAGGATACATGCATGTCTCAATGATTGCATATTGTTTAGGACTGACTATGCATCATCGAAGGTTTGTCCGAAATGTGGCGCCTCGCGGTACAAGAAGAACAGATCTGCTCCTGTCAAAACCATGTGGTATTTGCCCATATTACCACGATTTAAGCGCATGTACAGTAGTAAAGATTTGGCCAAGGACTTGACATGGCATGCTGATAGAAGGCTTGAAGAAAGGATTGAAGATGACAAGATTTGACACCCCTCAGATTCTCCTCAATGGAAAAAGATCGATGATGATTTCCCTGAATTTGGTGAAGAATCAAGAAACCTTCGCCTTGTATTGGCTACAGATGGCATGAACCCTCATGGCTTGCAAAGTAGCTCACATAGTACATGGCCGGTGATTTTGATGATCTACAACCTCCCCTTATCGCGATGCATGAAGCGAGAACATATAATGATGCCGATACTCTTTTCTAGGCCGAAACAACCTGGAAATGATATAGATGTCTACTTGGCTCCTTTAATTGAGGATTTGAAGGTGTTGTGGGAGACCAGTGTTCAAGTATATGATAGGTTCAGAGAAGAAAATTTCAATCTCAGAGTCATGTTATTTGGAACAATCAATGATTTTCCGGTAAGAGCAAACCTCGAGGGATATGGTGTGCATGGCCAATGTGGATGCCCCATATGTGTCAAGAGTACAGATCAATATCGATTGACACACTCTCAGAAATATGCATTCTAAGGGCATCGGAGATGGCTAAATCGAAATCATAGATATCGTCGGTGGAAAAAAGCTTTCAATGGGAATATAGAAGACGGCCGAGCTCCTAAGTGCTTGACTGGTGAAGAAGTGTTTAAGAATATAAAAGACTTGGAGGTTAAATTTGGAAAGACTTTTGCAGGTGGGCTTGCAAAAACTGGGTGGAAAAAAAGGTCAATTTTCTTTGAATTGTTGTATTGGACGTCTTTACATGTTAGACATTTTCTTGATATTATGCATATTGAGAAAAATGTATTTGATAGTGTCATTGGTACACTTCTAAATGTGCCCGGAAAGACAACAGATGGCGTAAAGGCTAGGTTAGACTTGGTTGAAATGAAGATAAGAGAAAAATTGGCACCAACAAATAAGGAAAAACGTACTTATTTGCCTCCAGCAGCTCACACTCTATCCAGGAAAGAAAAAATTACATTATGTGAGTTTCTTAATGGAGTGAAAGTTCCAGAAGGGTATTCTTCAAACATTAGCAGTCTTGTATCAATGAAGGACTTGAAGCTAAAGCACATGAAGACTCACGATTGTCATGGGCTATATGGGCCATTTTGCTACCAATTGCTATATGGGCCATTTTGCCAAAAAAGGTGAGAGAAACTATAACCTCATTATGTTTCTTCTTCAAAGCAATGTGGAGCAAGGTGTTTGATCCTGAACAATTGCCTGCACTTCAGAAACAAATTGCCATCACTTTGTGCGAACTTGTGATGTATTTTCCACCAGCGTTTTTTGATATAATGACTCACCTAGCTATTCACTTGGTTAGAGAGACACAACTATGTGGACCGGCTTTTATGAGATCTATGTATCCCGCTGAGCGTTATATGAAGGTATTAAAAGGCTACATGAAAAATCGTAGTCGACCGGAAGGTTGCATTGTTGAACGGTACATAGATGATGAAGCGGTTACATTTTGCACAGAATATTTGAAAGATTCTAATGTTGCAAAGCTTCTAAAGTCTCATGTTGTGGGAGGGAGAACAGAAGGAGAAATCGTACATGGAAAGCAATTAGTTAGTGTTCCTTGCACACAAAGGGATCAGGCATACCTATATGTGATCCACAACACCGATGAGGTTGAGCCATATGTTCAAGAGCACAAGGATCAACTTAGGGGATTAAATCCAAATAAAAATGAGAGTTGGATTTCAAGAGAACATAATAAGAGTTTCTCTGATCGGTTCCGAAAGCATATTCACGAGAAACAGAACGAGAATCCACTTTCAGTTTCAGATAAATTAGCACGATTGTCGATGGGACCAGGCAGACTTGTATTTTGTCATTCAGGTTATCGTATAAATGGTCACACATTCTATACAAAAGACCAAGATGAACGGAGTACAATGCAGAATAGTGGGGTGAGTCTTGTAGCTCAAGCAATGCATATCTCAAGTGCGAGAGATAATAACCCTATCTATGCTCATTTATCATATTATGGGGTGATTGAACATATAAGAGCTGGATTATAGTTGGTTTCGGGTGCCTGCATTTGGGTGTAGGTGGGCTGACAATAAAAATGATGTCAATAATAGTGAAATAGGCTTCACTCGAGTAGACCTTGAGAGGGTGGGTTACAAAGATGAACCTTTCATTTTGGCATCACAATCAACGGAAGTGTTTTTTGTCACCGATCCTATTGATAAGAGGTGGTCAATTGTTTTATCGGCAAACAAAAATACTTGTATTGAGGATGATAGTTCATATAGTGATGATGATGTAGAAAATCCTATCTTACGTGAATCATAAGCCACTGATAGTGATTGTGACTTGGATATCAGTGATGATGAATTGTATATGCGACAAGATCATCAAGAGGGGATATGGATTAATCCATCTGTTTGTCGACGTACTAAACAAAAGAGTCGTACTGGGGGGAAGCAAAAGACTACTAAGTCAACAAAAAAAAAGAAAACGATGAAAGGTATTTGAACTTATGTGACAATTATATGATATACTTATTTCCTAAACTTTTCTTCATATAAGCACTTGTTAGTGTATGATTCAGGGCGTCTCTTGTTAGTGTATGAATTGAAAAATTATGTTGTTTCTATATGAAGCTAACTTCTGTATTTTTGGCTTTTGTAGGTCGATATTGTATACCGGTGCCACCACCACCACCGCCACAGCCACAGCCGCTCTCTCCTCCTCCTCTACTCCCACCACCGCCCCCTCCACCACTCCCACCACCACCGTAAGCTTCTTCTCTCTCGCTCTCTTTATATGATAACGAGTATTATTATTTGAATACATATCATGAGTATAGCTTGTTTGTTGATATGTATTTTGATTATGTATCATGATTGGATCAATATGTGTTATTTTGTTGACATCGTTTAATGCATTTATGGTTTTGTGAAATTTGATTGGTTTTGTGAAAGAATTAATGGATTGGTTTTGTTGTTTGCAATTTTGGGGGAAGATTAAGTCGAGAACTTGGTAAAAAAATTTGCGTCGTTACTCTGCCGATTTTTTTAAAAAATAATGGTTGCGTTACTTGGTACTATATATTTGGTATATGAATCTAAATTCTGTATTTTTGGCTTTTGTAGGTCGATGGATTCTGGGGCTGCTTCAAACAAACGTGTTGAAAATGAGATACATAGAGGTATCGCGGCAATGAAAAAAGTCATATATGCCTGAAGTAAAGGCTTAAAGCTACCAGTCGGCTGGAATCAGAATGGCCAACCAATTGACCCAAATAAATCAACATTTGTTAGTTACGTTGGAGTCATATCTCGTGAGAGGGTGCCGATTACCATCAGTGATTGGGGACACGTCTCGGAAGCAACAAAATCAGCCATTTGGAATGAAATAGCTGTAAGTTGGTTATTACCATATTTCTAATTAATTGGTTAATGTATTTTTTGTTTATTCAATTTTGTCAAAATTATAATTTCATATATACTTTGTTGTTTGTTTTTCATAGTTGGCCTTTGATATTGAAGAAATTAGACAAAAATTTGTTTTAGCCGAAGCTGGAAATCTAGCACGAAACTTTAGGAGCTTCTTGAGCAGAGTGTGGGTAGACGATGGTAATGGGAATATTAATTTCAGCCCACCCCAAAAATATAATATATCTCAAGAAGATTGGACAGCGTTTTTGGATATTCGGAAAAGTGAACCTTTCATGGTAATTATTTTAATTTACGGCTTCATTTGTTGCATATTGCGTTTATATGAACATTAACTAATGTTTTGATTATGTAATGAACAACAATTAAGTAGGGACAATCAGGAAAGAGCAAAGGACCCTGAATATCCCTATAGGAAATCAAGTCTTGGATATGCTCAACTGGAGTAAATTGAGGTACGTAGTTCGTTTAATAGTGAATCATTACAAGTTTTCTAATAAAAATTCCTTGTTAATATATATATATATATATATATATATATATTAATCATAATGTAGAAGGAAAAAAGAAAGGAAGCTGGGTCAGATTGCACAGACGTGACACGAGCACTCGTGTGGAGGATTGCACATTCTGACAACCAGCATAACGTTGATAATGTCAATGCTAAAAGAGTATCGGATGAAATTGTGAGTTATTTGCAATTTTAGCTATATCATGTGTTGTATGTTTTTTTTGAAATTATTTTAAAAAAGCGAAGTTCACTAATTTTTAAATGTATTATTACAGGATTGTTTGTCACAGGAGGGTAGCCATAGTGGAGGCGAGAGGACCCGGAATGATATATTGGCTAAAGCTCTTAAAAAGAAGGAGCATTCGGGTCGCGTTAGGGGTGTAGGCTTTGGGGTATCACAAAAAGACTATTTTACTGATTCAAAGCCTTCTAAAGATGAGGAGATTGATAACTTGAAAAACATGGTGCACATGCTCACTGCATCACTATCCTCATTGCGACGCGAGTTTGACGAGCATAAGGCCTCTGGGTCGCAGCAGCCACATGAAGATGAGGTGGTTTCTTTGAAAGATAGCTGCCCAGATCCAGTGAAGAACCTTCCTCAAGTAATGATATGAAATTATTAAGTGATCATATGTTAGGAATTTCATGTTAGATGTTTTGATGATGACAATTAGGATTCCATGTTAGACCCCAAGAAATGTAAGTATAAAAGCTTTCATAGAACAAATGTATAAGCGCCTGAAAGCTTGTTTATTTTCTTAGGCTTGTATTTTTATCTTTATAGATTTTAGACTAAGGATGTGATACTAAATCACTAGAAGAGTTCTGTGTGAGTCTACCAAGTGATGAAGTTGAAGATCAAGCGTCTGAAGGAACAGTAAATATAAAGATTAGTCTCAAGCGTCCGTCAAGCGCTAAAAGACTGTCCCAGGTTATGAAACCAGCGCTCAAGATTTATTATGAACTTTAGACCAAGTACTTAACACGAAGTCAATGATAGAATCCTGAGTGAGTCTATCAAAGATAAAGTGAAAGGTCAAGCATCTAAAAGTCGGGCAAAGATACTGACTTTTTTTAAGCATCTGTTTAGCACATAGAAGACTGCTTTCAAAAAGCCCAACATCCAAAAGCTCAAGCGTCCAGTTCTCAAAGCGTAACCTGAAGACTTAAGCCCAAGTTATTAAAGACTTAAAAAATGCATGAATCAACGGTAACTATTTCCAAACAGAAATAAGACAAGATGCATCAAAAGTCGGATAAGTGCTATATTTATAAGCACTACAACTTATGGGCAAGCCATTTATTTGACCAAGACTGTCAGAGTTATGAAACCAAGAACATGCCTAACTAATTAAAAATACCCAAAGTTAGGAATGTCAGAACTCATGGAATGTTTAGGGAAACGAGATCCCAACCGTGTCCAACGGACAAAAAACCACAAATAACCTATAAATAGCCCTTTCAACAAAAAAAGAAAAAAAAGGGACACATACAAGAGATATACCTGAATATATTAGTGTGAATAAAGTCAAAATCTCCTGTATATACAAAAAGACACAACAAAAGAATACAAACTTTGTTGAAAGAAAAGCCTACAAAATTCATACCCAAATATCCTTATAAGCTTTTCACAAATATTCCAGAAACAGTCAACTATATCTCAAACCCTTTTTGAATACCCTACACTACTATTGAGATATCTTCAAGTTGTTTGAACTTTCCAAAAACAAACAAACCCGTTATATAAACCCTCAACATCTTTCATCTGAGTGAGAAAGCTTGTTGATTTACAAGCAATATTTTTGTGTAAAAGAAGCTTGTGGAAGAAGATCTCTATTAGAGCTGAAATCTGTGTGACCAAGGAGTTCCGGGATCAAGCGTAACTTGCATTATTTCTGAGTGGAAGAAGCAAGGGGATAGAAGGTCTTTATTGGAGCTGAAATCTGTGTGACCAAGGAGTTCCAAGATTATATCCAATCTCCCTCTATTTTGTAGAAGTCTCTGTGTGACTCTTCGATAATCATCATAGTGGAAAACCTCCCTGATAAAAGGAGAAGAAGGACGTAGCTGGGATTACATCACCCAGTGAACCTTACAAATATCTTGTGTCATTTACTGTTTTATTGCTTTACTATTCATATTGCATATCCTTTGATAAAGTTTTAAAACACTTATGCGACTACTTTTGATTAACAAACCGAACGCTAAGCTATAAAATACTTCCGCTGTGCTAACCCTGATTTAGTGACTAAACTCTGCCCTACTTTGGTAAGCGTTGAAATCACCGAGTCTAAGTTAACTTTTCTCAAGCGCCTGAAACTAGCGCTTAAGTCACCATCTCTCAAGCACCGCACCCAGCGCTTAAAGCTTTCCGAGCGTTCAAATACTTCAAAGTGATACGAATTTTTAGAAGTCGAAAAAGACTTCAGGGTCTATTCAACCCCCCCCCCCTTCTAGACCCTTTTATATACCACTTGGAACCAACAAGTGGTATCAGAGCGGTTGAAGTTGAAACCTAAGCGTTTCCAAGCGTAACTGCTTGTTTAGATCCACTTTTTAAAAAATAAAAATAAAATAGTCGCTTTAAATTATTTTAAACTTTTCATGGCATTCTCTAAAGTTCCCAAGTTGACCGAGTCAAATTATGATTCATGGAAGGTCAAAGCGTTTACTTATTTGTGTTCATGTGATATCATTTCAGATGGGCCAATCAAAATATACAAAGTTATCACCAGAGCGCCCGAAGTCACAGAAGAAACACCTGATAGTTATGTGGAGAAGCCCAAACAAGAATGGTCCACCGATGAGCGTCGAGGAGCCAATCTAGACAATGTCGGTCGGAATGCTTTATACACAGCTATTGGTGACAATGACAATTTATTCAACAAAGTCAAATCATGCAATACAACTAAAGATATTTGGGATAAGTTGGTTACTATTTGTGGTGGCTCAGCACAAATTAAGGAAAACAAATTATCAATTGCCAAAGAAAAGTTCAACAGCTTTAAGATGTTGTCCAATGAGACGCTAGAACAATTAGACATGAGATTTACAGCTCTTGTCACTGAATTAACAATTTTGGGCATGGAATTACAAAATCGGGAAATGGTTGTCAAAATCTTCAGAAGTCTCCCGAGTAAATTCCTTATGAAAACAACTGCAATGAGAGAATCAAGCAATCTGGATAGTCTAACTCCAGAAGATGCTTTTTCAGAACTCAAGGCATTTGAGTTTGAATTGAATTTGGCCAGCGATGCAATGAGCAGTCCAGTAATTGAATCTGGAGCGCTAATGGCATCAATCAAAGGAAAATCCAGTAGTAAAGGAAAGGCTTCAGATATAAGTGAGGAAGAAGAACTAGCGCTTCTAAACAGATTCAGAAAGTTCCTGAAATATGAGAAGAAAGGAAACAGTCCTAAACATCCAGGACAAAATGCATATCAAGCGCCTGTTCAAAATCTACAACAATATCAAGTGCCTCACTATCCTGCACCTTCCTCTCCAGCGCCAATTCAGTATCAAGCGTCTTCTCAGCAAGATCTCTCAGCGCCAGTGAACAATTTGCAAGATTAACAAATGAACAAAAGATGAAAACTAATCTTTGTTATAATTGTAGGAAACCAGGGCATTTCCAAGGTAATTGCCCATATCCAAATGTGTCTAAACCCACAAAGCAAGACCAAACAAACAGAAACCAATTCAGGAATAATCTGAGGCAACAAGGGTTGCTAGCAGAATCAGAACCATTCTACACACCTGAAGAGGACTTGGAATCTTCAGATGAAAGCAGTGATGATGAGCCTTCAAGCGACTCAGCATTCATTTGTCTCATGGCAAAAGATGATGAAGCGTCTGACGATTCGCTATCTGAGGTAACCACTGAATTATGTCATCCTCTTTCTTATGATGAATTACTTGACAAAGTAAAAGAATACTATAAAGATTGTCAAGAAGCCGCAAAATTATTTCAAAATCACCTTTATATTATTTCAGCTCTCAAAAGGGATAAAGTAACGCTCAAAGCAGAGTTGCAAGTTCAGCAACAGTGCATTGAGAAGAACCAATCGCTTGAGAGTGAAACTATTCAATTATAAAGTGATATTGACATAATAGTCAAGAGAGAAGCTGAAGTGAGTGCTAAACTTGCTAAATCAGAGCAGCTTATCTCATCATTATCAAAAGCTTCTAGAACGCTAGATAATGTGATTGAAGTAACCAGAACATTTGGTGAAAAGACCGGTTTAGGTTGTGATAAATTTGGTCATAAAACCAAAGCGTCTAAGGTTATAACAACCAACAAAGGAAAAGGTGTAACCTTTGTTGAAGAAAGCTCAAACAGACAAACGCTGAATGAGACTCAGGATATTGGTACGAGATCAAATGAGAAAGTCAACACTGACTCAGGCAAAGGAAAGACCAAAGTGAATGATTCACAAAAGAAAGTATATCCAAACGCTCAAAAAGCTAAGGAAAAACTTTCTACAAGTAACTCAAACGCTAAGCGTCTAGCACCAAAAGTGCATCCTAAGTCAATATCAAGGAAATACCAACGTCAATATCCATAAAGATCTAGATCATATTATCAATACTATTATAACTATGACTATGACTGTGATTATTACTATAATCAAGGATATTACTATACACCTAAAAAGCACACACAACACAAACCAAAGCCCAAGAAGGCCAATCTTCCTGAAATAAAGACAAGGCAAATATGGGTTCCGAAGATTCTAATTCGTACTAACGTTACTAACAAAGAAGGACCCAAAACAAAATGGGTACCTAAGAAGAATTAGAATTGCCCTTTGAATGCAGGTACCTAGAGCCAACACCGATACCTCAATTTGGTACATAGATAGTGGGTCGTCGAGACATATGACTGGCTCAAGGGATCTCTTGATCAACTATCGTGCAACCAATGGTCCTCAAGTTATATTCGGTGATAATTCTAAAGGTAAAACTAAAGGTATAGGTATCATGCATAGGGGGAACATCATGATTAATGATGTATACTATGTTGAGGGTCTTAAACATAATCTCCTAAGCATAAGTCAATTCTGTGATAAAGGCTTTGAAATTAAATTTTCTACTAACTTTTGCGAGATAATCGATATTAAGACAGGATCTACTAAGTTAAAAGGAAGAAGAACAAACAATGTATACTTAGTAGATTGGGATTCAACTTTAGATAACAACCCTACATGTTTCGTAGCTAAGAATCAAAATGAATTGGGTTGGTTATGGCATAGAAAAATGAATCACCTCAACTTTAAGGCAATCACTCAATTAATATCTCTAAATCTTGTGGAGGGATTACCTAAGGGTTCCTTTAATAAAGATCGCTTATGTGATGCTTGTCAGATGGGTAAGCAAGTTAAATCATCTTTTAAGAAGAAGCCTCATCTATCTACATCTCGAATACTTGAATTACTACATTTAGATATGTTTGGTCCTATTCAAATCATGAGCGTTAGTGGTAAAAAGTATTCACTAGTAATAGTTGATGATTTCTCACGCTAGACATGGGTAGAATTTTTAGCATCTAAAGATGAAACTAGTGCCAAGCTCACATCTCTAATTCGTCAACTACAAAACTCAAAAGATCTAAAGGTGACAAGAATTATAAGTGATAGAGGAACTGAATTTACTAACCATATTGTTGAGAAATTTTGTAAAGACCTTGGAATACTTCATGAGTATTCAGCGCCTAGAACACCTCAACAAAATGGAGTGGCCGAGCGACGGAACAGAACGCTTAAAGAAGCTGCTAGGACTATGTTAGCCGAGTCTAAGCTGCCTCAAAGGTTTTGGGCCGAAGCTATCAATACCGCTTGCTACACCCAAAACCGGTGTATGATCAACAAGCAACATGAAAAGACTCCATATGAGTTATGGAAGGGACGTAAGCCGAATGTTTCATACTTTCATGTATTTGGTTCAAAATGTTTCATTCATAACAATGGATCCCAAAGCCTAAAGACATTTGATCCTAAAGCGGATGAAGGAATCTTTCTAGGCTATGCCAAAAATGGAAAGAGCTTTCGCATCTTAAATAAGATTAAATCGAAGGTTGAAGAATCCATTCATGTTGTGTTTGATGATGCTAACTGAGAACCGAGTAAGGTTAATATTGATGATGTAGGAATTGAAGATCTATCTCAACGAGCGTCACAAATCAATCTGTGTGATGACAGTGATATTGATGAAGACAATGAGATCATTGTACCTAATCCTAAGATTACTCGTGAGGTTATCAATAATGATATTGCAAGAAACGCTGATGATCATGAAGAGAGTGATCATCAAGAGCAAACTCGAACTGTAAACACTGAAGCACCTACGCAAAGAGTTGATCAAGCGTCTGCACAGCTTAATCAAGCGTCGGATCAATCTCTTAACCCGTTCCAACAAGACAGAAAATGGCTCAGAGACCATCCACCAAAGCTAATTATTGGAGATATTGGAGCACCTGTTCAAACTAGAGCTGCTACAATGAATGAGGCCCTGTTTGCAAGCTTCCTATCTCAAATGGAACCTAAGAAAGTGGATGAAGCGTTATGCGATCCAAGCTGGATTGAAGCAATGCAAGAAGAGCTAAATCAGTTTGAAAGAAACGAGGTATGGACGTTAGTGCCAAGACCAACTCATCAAGGAGTTATTGGTACTAGATGGGTTTATAGAAACAAAATGGATGAGAATGGCATTGTGATTAGAAACAAAGCCAGACTTGTAGCACAAGGATACTGTCAAGAAGAGGGTATCGACTTCGATGAGACACACGCTCCTGTCACCCGTCTTGAAGCTATTCGCATGTTTCTAGCGTTTGCAGCATTCAACAAATTTACAGTATATCAAATGGACGTAAAGAGTGCATTTCTGAATGGTAAACTTCAAGAAGAAGTATATGTGGAGCAACCACCAGGATTCATCAACAACCATGGCAAAAGTATAGTCTACAAATTGGACAAGGCACTTTATGGTCTTAAACAAGCACCAAGAGCATGGTATGACACTCTTTCTATCTTCCTTATAGGTAAAGGCTTTTCAAAAGGCAGCGTTGACACAACGTTATTCAAAATTACCCATAATGAAGATATTCTCTTAGTTCAAATTTAAGTTGATGATATTATATTTGGATCTACCAATAAGCGTCTATGTGAGAAATTTTCAAAAATGATGCAAGATCAATTTGAAATGAGCATGATGGGTGAATTAACTTTCTTCCTAGGATTACAAGTTAAACAACTCCCTAATGGCATATTTATAAAGCAAACTAAATATACTAGAGATATGATTAAGAAATTTGGTATGGAAAATGCATTACCTTCCAAAATTCCAATGAGCCAAACGCTTAAGCTAGATAAAGATGAAAATGGAAAGAAAATTGATATCCCTAACTATAGAGGTATCATTGGATCACTTCTTTATCTTACAGCTAGTAGACCTGATATTATGTTCTCGATATGCATGTGTGCACGATTTCAAGCCGATCCTAGAGAATCACACCTAATTGCTGCCAAAAAGATCCTTAAGTACCTAAAAGGCACACAAAATGTGGGCTTATGGTATCCTAGGGATTCTCCTTTTGACCTAATTGGTTATTCAGATGCAGATTTTGCAGGATGCAAAATAGATAGAAAAAGTACTAGTGGTACATGTCAATTTCTAGGTGATAGACTAATTTCATGGCATAGTAAGAAGCAACAATCCATAGCGACTTCTACCGCTGAAGCTGAGTATGTAGCCGCTGGAAGCTGTTGTGCACAGATCCTTTGGATGAGGCAACAACTTAGAGACTATGGAGTAGTCTTAGGTCCAACTCCTATCCATTGTGACAATCAAAGCGCCTTAGCAATGACTCAAAATCCAGTTCTTCACTCTAGAACCAAACACATTAACATCCGCTATCACTTTCTACGTGACCACGTTCAAAAGAAAGATATCTCCATGCATTTCATTGGTACAGAAAAACAACTGGCAGATATCTTCACCAAAGCACTCAACGAACAACGTTTTCTCACTTTAAGAAGTGAACTAGGTATGATTGATCTGAATGCTTAATCATCCGAAACATCATATTTTCTAGGCATAAAATTTAGGGGGAATTCACTTTATTTTATGTATTAAATAATTGACAATAAGTTATCAACTTTAGGGGGAACCTACATAGGGGGAACCTTAAAAGAAATAACTCTATTTAAGTGAATATGACCAAAAACGTTTTTCCTTGCATTGGTCATAAGTACTTAGCATTTTACACTCAAATCATTCGGACGCTTATCACACATATCTTTCTTAGCGTCTGTGCTATTCTCAAAACACTAAACGCTTAAACTTATTCCCAGTCAAGCGCTTAGTAAAAGATATTTCAACTAAAGCGTACCTTACCCGACGCTAAACAGAAAATAGTGGATTAGTCAATCAATGCAATTAATGCTGACTTGACATCCCTTATCTCTGCTCAAGAAAACCCAAGAGGTACTCATTGCTTTTTCAAAAAGCTGGTTCAGCTTATGTACACGTGTAAATACACTCACCATGTATTCTAGGCGAGTACATCTAACGCTGAATATTTTAAAATTAACTCAAAAGTAAGCATTGACACCAAAAGTATATTGTCTTTATCAAAAATAGTGTCCTTGCATACTTAGAAAAATAAATCAAATATTACATCTTTATATAAAAAAAAGGGGATTTGGAAAGAATTTCAAAATTTGTCGAGCGTCAATATAAAACATCCTTACAAATAATAAAGTATGACGAGCGTCAAATTTCTGATAAAGCCAATTCATGTCTACACGCTCCAAATAATCAAAAATTGGCGGATACTTACATAGTTCTTCAAAATGATGACTCTCAAACAGTTTGTGATGGTATACGTGTCAACATTTCACACGCGCGTGTATCACACTTAAACTCTGAAACGTTTTCTTTCAAATCTCTACTCGGACTTCAAAAGATTATATGTGGGAGTTACCAAATGTAACCGTGCCTATCTTTTAAAATTCACGTCCACAGTTATTTTGCTCAAAGGTTGAGATCTAATTGATTTCCACGTGTCAAAATCCTAACAAAGAGAGAAAACACAAATTCAAAACTGTGTTACTCAAAACTAATTTTGTGCAGAAAAGAACCCATTTCTACTCAAACTCTCTGCAAAAATCTCTCTCTCTCTCTCAAAGCAAAAATCTCTCAATCACTCTTTATCAAAAATGGAACCCAAGAAATCTACTGCTACTCCTACTGACAAAGTATTCAAGGTAACTGAGGGTCTCATGGTGGACTGGAAGTTCCTATACGAACATAACCAAATTGACCTATCGGAGATGATGGATTATGTTGCCGAGGCTGGGCTTCAGAAGTTCCTAACCAGATATTCATACATCTTTCCTGGTGAAATCGATCAGTTCTGGAGAAATGCTAAACTATCAGAAGACGAGACCTCCATCTCTTGTCTATTCCCTATCTCCAAGAAAGAATCCAAGCTCTTCACTCTTTCTGCCGACACTATCGCTCAGAACTTCACCTTACCTAATGAAGGAGCAACTTTGAACACCATCACTGACGAACAGATTGAAGAAGTCTGGCTCCGAATTCGAGCGTATGACGGTGTTCTATACAAACAGTACTTCGAGAAGAAAGATATCGTCAACAGATATCGTGTCTTGGCTGATTTTTGCAGCAAAAACATTGAATGCAGAGTGGGGACTTTTGACAAAATTAACCCGTTGCAATTTCGCATGATGACAGCCATCCTGCTAAACATCAAAATTAACTGGAGCGCCTATGTGTTCGGCAGATTCAGAGACTGTCTGCGTGCTTCAAACAAACCTTACGGTTTAGTTCTTAGTGACCTGCTATTCAGAGCAGAATCTACATCTTCGGCTGGATTTCCTGTAGCCAAACACAAATTTTATGGCTAAGAATCATTCAGAATCTTTTTAATCCACCAAAGATCGGATGTGCGGTCAGACCTCTCTCTGAGCGCCAAGTTGTGCGTGAAGCGTCAGATGAGGAGGCTGAGCGCCCGGCTCCGAAGAAAGCCGTGAAGCGCCCGTCTGTTACCAAAAAGAGGGCTACCCGGAAGCCCAAGGCTCAACCTATCCCATCTCCTCCACAGGATGATGAAGCTACGGATGAAGATGAAGAGGACAAGATTCCTCTTATTAGCCGAAGACAACTGGAGAAAGTCCTTAAAAATATAGACCTTGAAGAACCTGCTGTTGCACCCACTCAAGCGCCACCGGCTGAAGGGGTGAATGTGAAGCGTATCTTCAAGAAACGCAGAGGATTACGTAAGCGTCAAGCCGATGTCACTCTTCCAAGCCTGAAACTACTGAGCCAAGCGCTCAAGTTACTATTGCTGTTGAGACTAGCTCTCAGGGTAAGTTTATTTCTTCCCACAAATTTTTTTACCTACTTATGTAGAAGATCCTCCCCTTATAGAGGATACATCTTGTACAGCTCTTCCTCTAGCCGATGTTCAAGCGCCCAGTGATGTCCATCTGGATGTCAATATGACCGATGTTGTCGCCATCGCTCATGCAGCCGCCACAGAATCTGCAGGCTTAGAGCCTGATGAACCTGATGTTCCACTCCTAGTCACTCTCCCATCTACAACAGAGGCACGCTCAGAAGATCAGAGCGATGCTGAAGAAATTGTCATCCACCGAAACTTCTTTCAGCTGGATCCTCTAAAGACAATTGATCACTCAGTTGACTATCTACCTCCAGCGCCTGAAGAAGACTTCTTTCCTGCCGGATATAATGAAGATAGTCTTATAAATGCGGAGAATGATATAGTCAAACTTATTAAGTTTGATCTCACTGTCCGAGATACCTTGTTCAACTCAGAGACCCCGAGACAGGTTCAAGGAGGAAAGACTCCAAGATCAGATGTTGATCTGGCCTATTATCGAGACTACGAGCATCGCAAACCAACTGGTTTTGCTCTCAGAGATTTCAACATACGAATCTATGACCGTGGTTATGAACTCATCAATCCCACCGAGAAGCTCTTAAACAGAGAAGGCTACTCTCACTCCTCAACTCTCGTAAACAGTCCTGCAAATATATTTTCAGCTAATCCGCTCCATTTATGGAAGAATAAAGGTGTACATGCCGGAGACCATCCAGCGTTTATCCTTGATATGATTTAGACAGAAGCTGATGCTTATTTTGATAGCGTTTGGAACGCCAATTATGAACCAGACAAAAATTGTTTTGAGGCAATCAGAGACATTCACCAGCAAGGATTTCGTGCTATCCTTAATGCAGGGACTGAGTACTGCATGACTGAAGTCAATTGGGCTGAAGCGTATGTTGGCAACAAATACAAATTCGAAGAGTTGGTCAGTGATTGATAAGTGTGTTATTCTCCTAGAAATCTCGTCTAATTCCAATGTTTTTATGCAATATTCTTTTATAATTGCTCGTTTAAAGTCATGATTTTATCTTGTAGGATGGTTGGAGCTTTTGACGAGAAAAGATGTGGAATTGGTGGAGATTGAGAGCCCCAATTGAAATCGGGAGGTTGGAGAACGACCAAGATGAGCGAGAAGGCCTAAAAACGCTACAATCGGGCTGGAGCAAGAAAAAGGCTTGCTCTGACTGTGCGAAACACTTAGCTCGTGCTGGAGCAAGAAAAATGCGCTCCAGCACGAGCCCTTTTGGCCTTAGCTCTCGCTGGAGCAAGAAAATGTCTTGCTCCAGCGCCAGCAGTGCGTGGCTTCATAGCTCGCGCTGGAGCAAGACATTATGCTCGCTCCAGCGCGATTCTCTCGGATTTTACCCGATTTGTAGAGCTTAAATAGAGTTTTGACCTATTTTGGTTGTATCTTTGCCTCCCCCAAGTCTTGTTCTCTTGAATTTTTGCATTTTTGGAATTCTCAAGCTTTGAATGACATTTAGAGGCTAAAAACCTCATCCGCATTGTAATTCGAAATCATCATCTTGGTTTGTGAGATTGTTGTTCTTAATATAATTTCTTTGTTGAGCAATTGATTTTCTTGTTTTCATGCCAAGTGTTTGATGAATTGCTTAGCTTAGATGTACACTTTGTTATTGTATTTCATTGATCCATTGCTAGTTAAGATTAAATTGCTATCAATTATGGTCTTGCTTAGTAGCAAATAGGGATTAATATTGATGAATGATTGATATTAGATTCTTAGGGGAAAATTAATGTCATTAGATCATGCTAGGTGGATTGACTATTGATGTCAACTCTCTTTTTGCTTCTCCGTACGAAGGCCTAGTCCCTAGATGTATTTTAGGAGTTAGAATTTATCGATTGGCTATCCGTCGCTTAAGAAAAGAGCAAGATGTTCATATGCTATCATTGTTCCTCTTAGTTGGCTACTCAACTAGAATTAATCTTGCGTATCTATGATCGAATCGAGAAGATGATGGGTAATTACAATTGACCGGGCTTTACATTATTGATTCAATTATACTATTTAATTGCTTTCTTTATAATTTTTATTTGTTTAGATTCCGTACAATTGCAACCAACCCCCCTTTTTACTTAAGTTTCATAAGTTATTTAACAATTGTAATTGATCTACACTCTCTTGGGTTCGACCCTTGCTTACCGCTATTGCATTAGGTATCAAGCTACGACACGTCAGTGATGCGCCTGTATATATGATAAGAAGCGGAAATTCGCTCAATATTGCCTACAGAAGCGTCAACGGAGAATTGGGTCAGTTTTGAGGCTGCCACTTATTCGCCAACAAACTAAGCAATGTCTACGCATAGCATGGAATGGATACTACTCGGACAGTTCTTCACCGTCTTGCTTGAACTTCACCTCAAGTGACTGTGACGACAACTTTCGACTGATGATTAAGATCATGACTCCTCTGCGCTCATGGAATGGCTCTCGGATAAACTCCTACACCGGATATCCACTCCTTCCCTCCATCAGACAAGAAGTTCATAGCCATTATGACTTCGTCTTATCTCTACTGAAAAGAAACCAAGCGCTTGCTCAAGCTGTCTACCCCTATTTGGAAGAATACTACAATGACTATGTTCCTGAATCTCAGAAACTCAAAGTTCTTCCAATGGACAGGCTGATTGGATTCTCTCAACATTATTGCTCAGATGCTCTATTCTCCATCCGCTGAGCACCTTCCCGAATCTTTCCAAATCATGTACTGGATATCCTTGGGCCAATGTACATTAGGGCCATGGATAGTCCACTTCGCACCCTCATTCAAGGTACTTACCTTCCTACTCTACATTTGAATGAACTTCTACAGAGTGCTACATATCCATATGCAGATGAGCCCTTGCCAGCATGGACTTCCAATTTACGGATTTTCGCCGTATAGAATCAGCGCCTGCTGAAGCGCCCACTGAAAGGCTACCTGCACTGCCAGTGTTACCTCTTGCTGAAGCGCCCGTTGAAGGGTTGCCTGCTCCGCCAGCGTCCCTTATTGCTGAGCGCTCACCAGAACAGCATCCAGCGCCTATTCCTGTTGACAGTCCATCTGACTCTGACTCTACTGCATCAACAAAGTCTGCTATTGACCCGGAGCTTCAAGGGACAATGTTTGATCCTACTTATCAAGTTCCCATTGAATCACTCAAACACACGTCTCGCTTCAAGCTTCCCATTGAACCTGCGGTCTCTTCTGCTCAAGCAACCATGACTGAAGGCCTTAAGCAATTTTAGCAAATGGCTGACGCTACTCAGGCGAGTCACCTGGCCTTGAAAGAAGAAATTATCAATCGGTTCACTACTCTAGAGACCTCTCTGACAGACGCTACTCAAGCCCAACTTCTGGATATGAAAGAACATTTCGATTAGCGTCTTAACACTCTTGAGGCCTCTGTCGCTCAGATTGCTATTCAAATCAGTCTCCTTACTCAGCCTTTTATGCCGACTGATGATGGCAATAAGGGGGAAGAGAAGAAGAAAGGGAAGAAGAGGAAAACTTCAAATTCAAGTGCTCAAGATCCTCCTCCGCCGCCCATGCGTCAACATACTCCCACTCCTCCTCCTATACAAAATAAAGAGCACGATCCCTATCCATCTTTGGTAACTACTTTTGCCCCTTCTGGAGCGCCCAGTAAAAGAAAAACCCCAAGAGCGCTCAATCCAGATCTTCCAGTACCTTCAAGAGCACTGCTTGAGCAATTTGACATCCCTCTCTCCAGAGCGTCCATTCCAGAACCTACCGATCCAGAAAAAGTAGTTATGGAAAGGAAGATGTCTGATCTAAATCGAACCTTCAGAATCTGCTTAAGGTATATGGGTATTGACCTAGATGAATGGGATAAGCATTACGTCGCTTTCAAACAATTGCAAGTAGATGAAAACAAGTATATAATCAATAAAGATCATGATGTGATGATGACATCAGAAGATCAAATAACTGAAGCAATCCGCGCAGAAATGCCCAAGAGATACAAGATCAAGTCACGATCTTCATTGTACTTTTGCTTCTCTAGTTTTTATCTCTTTCTTATTTCAGTTGTAAAATGCCTGTACCTTCAAAGATATATATATAATGCATTTTTCAGCTGAAACACCTCGTTGAAGCTTAACTGACTTACTAACCAACGCTAACCATTACTTTTGGCCGTCTAACTCGTGAACTATAAAAGAGTGAGTATTGCCGTCATCAAAAAGGGCGAAATTGTTAGGAATTTCATGTTAGATGTTTTGATGATGACAATTAGGATTCCATGTTAGACCCCAAGAAATGTAAGCATAAAAGCTTTCATAGAACAAATGTATAAGCGCCTGAAAGCTTGTTTATTTTATTAGGCTTGCATTTTTATCTTTATAAATTTTAGACTAAGGATGTGATACTAAATCACTAGAAGAGTTCTGTGTGAGTCTACCAAGTGATGAAGTTGAAGATCAAGCATCTGAAGGAACAGTAAAGATAAAGATTAGTCTCAAGCGTCCGTCAAGCGCTAAAAGACTGTCCCAGGTTATGAATCCAGCGCTCAAGATTTATTATGAACTTTAGACCAAGTACTTAACACGAAGTCAATGATAGAATCCTGAGTGAGTCTATCAAAGATAAAGTGAAAGGTCAAGCGTCTAAAAGTCGGGCAAAGATACTGACTTTTTTTAAGCATCTGTTTAGCACATAGAAGACTGCTTTCAAAAAGCCCAACATCCAAAAGCTCAAGCGTCCAGTTCTCAAAGCGTAACTTGAAGACTTAAGCCCAAGTTATTAAAGACTTAAAAAATGCATGAATCAACGGTAACTATTTCCAAACGAAAATAAGACAAGATGCATCAAAAGTCGGATAAGTGCTATTAAAATATAAGCACTAAAACATAAATCAGAGATGACGAAACACTCAGCTGTCAAACGAACACCTCCAGTGGCCAACCCTTCACGTGAAGATGACAGAGTAGCAGACGTAACAGCTGATCAACTCCCTCAGCCACTTGTAACTCTTGAAAGGTACCTGCAAATAATGCCTATTGAACAACTGGTTGCTATAGACATTCCCGAGGCAATCTATAATAACGAACCCTATCAAGAGTATCTTGGGCAGGAGGAGATCTGTCATTTTTTGCGCAAAGAACAGAGAGGAGTCTCTATCATTTCAGTTTACATCAAGTAAGTTTTTAAATATGAATTAAAAAAAAGTAAGTTTTTAAATAATTTTACTGCATTAATTTGAACTATGTTTATTTTCGTTGCTCAAATTTATTTTATGCTCAATTTAGGTGTTTGTGGGCTAAGTACGTGGTCCCCGAAGAGAAAACAAATAATTTTGTGTTCCTTAGTCCACATACTATAGCTGCGGGAGCAGGTATTAATCCCTCTCAGCGTATCTTACAAGCGCAATATATAACAAATGCCATGAAAGATTGCGCAGACGGGAAGTTGTTTATTGCACCTTACAACACCGGGTGAGTTACTAAACACCCAACTTTATTTTGTAAAATTTGTTACGTACGCAAAACTAATTTTGAACTTATCTTTAGAATGCTTTTTAATTTAGGGGACATTGGGTGTTGCTTGTGATTGATCCAATTAAAGAGATCGTTTATTATCTGGATTCTTTGCACGTTGATCCGAATAACCGACCTGATATGAAAGAAACAATCAATCAGTAAGTTTTTCATTCAATCAATGTATTCATTATATTTAATATTAATTTTAAAGTTTATATATTTTCCTAGATTTCACATGTATATTTGCCTGATATTGACATCTTGCCTTATTTTTTGATGTTTTTAACAGTGCTGTGTTGATGTCTCGTGCAAATCGTAACACCCAAAAGGCCAAATCCAAAAAAATGGCATGTAAATGGACTTGTATAAAGGTTAGTGTAATTTTATATTTTCAAGAGATTATTCGTATAAACGTTATTGTTCTAATACAATTTTTGATTTCGATTTTGTAGTGCCCCATACAGTTAAACGACAAAGATTGTGGCTTCTTTGTTATGAAATTCATGGAGGATATTATTAGCCACAGAGAATCTACAATCCCACCAACAGTATGCATAATCCTAATTAATACTCATCATCAAATTCTAATTTCCCTTTATAAGTAATTAAACCTTTGTTGTGTTTTCAATCTCTATCGTGCAGTACTTTCCTGATTGTCAATACGTCTCTTACGCCATAGAGCAACTTGATGAAGTACGTTGCGAATTGGCACAATACATTTTCCAATCCGCTTTTGGTATGGTGTAAGTTGTAAATTGTTGTAAATTTTTATTTGATTTGTTGTATTTAATTGATTGTAAACTCGTTATCATTTGTTGGAGATTATACGTAAAATTTGATTTGTTGGAGATTATGCGAATTGGAACAATACATTTGTTGGTTTTTGTTGTTAGAGATGATCATTTAATTTGGTGAAGTTAATTTTGGGTTTTAATTTGTTGTTTCTGTTGAATTGATTTTATGGTTTGTTGTGTTAGTGTGCTGAATTTTGAGCTTGTGGGAAGCTGGTTACATTAAATTTTGTACAGTACATCAAGAAAAAAAATTAAAAAAAATAAAAAATACACCTATTATAGCGGTTTTGTGAAAAACCGCTATAATAGGTATAAAAAAAAATTGCCGAAATACTATTATACCGGTTTCGAAAAAACCGCTGTAATTGGTAAAAAAAAAAACCCGTGTAATAGGTCATTTTTGTAGTAGTGAGTTAAGGCCTATTACAGCGGTTCACATTTGAACCGCTGTAATAGGTATCCTATTACACCGGTGCCCCATGAACCACTGTAATAGGTACCTCTGTTCAGCAGTTTTACCAAAACCGCAGTAATAGTGTATTTTTGAAGTAGTGTCCTAAAGAGATTTAGGATGGAAGAAATGTTTCTTGCCCATGAGACACGGGGTGCACCTTTCAAAATCTATGTCTTTTCAAAGTGAGGAAGATAGGAAAGAAATGAGTATGGTGCCCTACGCATCTACAGTGGGTAGTCTGATGTACACCATTTTATGCACATGTCCAGACATAGGCTACGCAGTAAGCGTGGTGAGTCATTTTCAGGCTAACCCAAGAAGAGAACACTGGACCACTGTAAAAAATATCCTCAAGTACCTGAAGAGAACTAAGGATATGGTCCTAACATATGGACATGGAGATTTAAAAGTGGATGGATAGATTGACTCAGATTTTCAATCTGATGTAGATGATAAAAAATTGACTTTAGGGTTTATATTCATGATCAATGGTGGAGCGGTGACTTGGAAAAGTTAGAAGCAAAGCACAACCGCTGATTCCATCACTAAGGCAAAATACATAGCAACTTCAGAGGCTGCCAAAGAGGGTATTTGGATTAGGGAGTTTCATGGAGAACTTCAAGTGGTCCCTAGTGTAGAGCTGCCATTGTCACTTTATTGTGACAATAACGGGGCTATTGCATAAGCAAAGAAACCAAGGTCTTGTTGGGTTGGGTTCTATTCCTCGGATGGCTCATTGCAACGAAATTTGAAATTTAAACGTACCACACGAAACATGAATAATGGTGTGCTCGATTATGCTATAGAGAAGGTTGCGAGAATTTTTACCTCTTGATTAAATTCTCGCAACAACCAATCTTGGATCTTTTCAACCCTGTGGTGCAATTCCAAACGATTTCTTGGAAAAAATCGTCCGTCGCTTGTATCCACGATTTTAGTGCTCCAAACGTCGCACCTCTAAGATGTGTCCACACCTCCTTCAAGTCACCACCTACTTCGTTATTGGTGCTAGCCAACGAAATAGATCTAAGTCTAAAACCTAGGCTTGAATATATGAAGGAATGGAATATGTGAATTGTTAAGTTCAACACATGAACAAAACGATGTCTTGATGGAATAAGGGAAGGGGCGATTTTTTGGCTTAGGGATGACAAAGAAAATTCTCTCTTAATTTTCCAGCCGGGGTTTCGAATTTTGCACTCTTCAAAAGCTTAGGGTTTTAGTCTTACACTCACATATATATAGAATAGGAACCCTAGATTGTTTATTCAACTACAAGACTTGGAGAAGAAGAAAACCCTTTTCTTCTTCACCTAGATTTTGAATCCAGCTGCCAAGGGCCCCAAAAATTGGTCATCATCCTTATTTGGAGTCCAAGAATTAATTCTTGACTCCATATTTAATTATGGGTTAAACCCATCAATTAAATATTCCCATATAATTAAAATCATTTAATTATATTTACTTATTCCAATTGACTTATTCATTTAACTTGGACCAAGCCTAACTAAATCAAATACTTGGACTCTACTAGGTCCATTAATTTAATTAATTCTATAAGATTAATTAAAATAGTCGAATTAATTGAATCACCTCAATTAATTCATATTCCATATTAGCAAAGGACTAGACTTTCCTAATGTCCTCCATTTCCTCAAATTTATTAATCACATCATATAAGCAGCGACTCTCACAAGTTAAGTGTGTGACCCATTTGGCTCGTCTACTATCTATTAGTAAGTACACTTTCCCAAAGTGCTGGTGTGCTTTCCTAAAATAGAAAGCACTAGATTAAATCATTCCTTTGATTTAATCAAGCGTCGAATTAATCACCATATTAATTCTCGACACTTACAAATCGTGGTTGCTGTCTAGCAATGGGCCTCGAAGACCTAGATAAAGACGAAGATAAAGATACAACTTTCGTGATCTTGATCCCTATATAAGTAAGAGTCCTCCATGTAATCTCCCGATTGAATCTAGAGCAGTGGCTAAGGTTGAAGCTCTATTAATTCAATAACTATGTTTCCCATGTTAGGATTATTCCCTCAGATGCCATAAAGGATAGAATGTATAGGGCATATATCTTGTATTGAACTTAAACTTTCTTAAATGAAAGGCATTATTGAGTTTCCACTTAATTCTCATCTGCATCTATAAGTTATGTAAAATGTTTTGTCCATGTTGTCTGTGCGATCCCTCTACTTCCTATGGGATAGGAAAATTGGCACTAAAGAGATCGATCTTGATTACTAAAATAAGTTCGCAAGTAATATGAAGTCTTTAATGAACAAATAAAAACTTCGAATACTTGTACAATCTTAGCTCCGACATGGGAGTGCCTGTCTAGTATCATAGGATGATAGGAGACAAAGATTGTAGACATGTCAGTGGAACTGATATGTTCAAACACGACTCGTATCTGTTCTATCACATAGGTTTTCACTCTGTGACTGTCAATGACGGAATTGATTATGCATAATAGGTATATGTGAACCTTTGACCTGAAGTATCAGGCTGAAGATGCACTTGTGACGTCAACTCTTTCACTAGAGTAGTTAGACCCAATTCACCCTTTGGTGGGGTCAACCTCGAAATGCGAACTTGATGGGCAATTCATAATCTTAGCAGATATCTAATATGGGATTTGTTCTCTCATAAGTGAATGATTATGTACCTTATGTAATTATAGATAAATAGAGATCAAAGTCTTTGGCCAAAGCAAACGAGACGATTGTGCTTGGCACTAAATCGATCTCAATGATCTTGTATTTATTATGATTTATCCATATGGTCAAGCCAGTGAGTTTGACATAACCATGACTCTCACTTGACCAGGGAACGTTTACAAAAGGTTTATACATATACGGTATTTACGGTTGGAAGGTTTCAAAATGATCATATCATTCGTTTTCGTTTGGGTTACGAAGTGGGTCACATGACTGGCTAGGTATTACCCACTTGATTTGGTTTCCTCTCATTGCCAAACGAAATGAACCTAAAGAGTCGCGCTAAAGGATTGACAAAGAAAAATGAAGAAAAAAGAATTTCTATTATTTCTTCTGGAAGTTTTAATTTATTGGATAAATTAAATAGTTAATTATTCATTAGATGAAATAAATAAATATAATGATAAGATTAATTATTAATTAATTTCCTTGTGAAATATATTAATGAATTAATTTATCTAATTAAATTGGTTATTTAATTAATTTATTTATTTATGGGATACAATAAATTATTAATTGAAATAAGAAATTAATTAAACAAAACAAATCCCGGGGCTAATAAGGAGTCCAACTGGATGCCTACTAGCCCTCAATGTGGCGTCTTTGAGAGGCCACATATTAGGGCTCTTTTGTTTTGATTTGTTCAATAAGTCATGAGGTATATAAGGACTTTTTGACTTAGAACACGTAAGAAGAAGAGAATACACAACTCACATAACTCTCAAAAAGAAAGAAAAATATTCCTCCCCTCCTCTATACCTAGCCGTCGACCATAGAGAAAGAAGAAAGGGGATTTTTCATTTGTTGATCCGTTCGTGACGATTTAGAGATGACGTATTTTCATTGTTCGGATTCAGTTCAAGTTTGAAGAATCAAACCAAAGGATTGAAGATTTGGAAGCTTCAATATTTCAAGTTTGGAGAAGAAGAAGTTTTTCTCCATCATCATATTCATATTAACGAGTAAGTTTTATTCATTATACACTTTTAGATTCAATTATGTGAATTAGAGTACCAATTGGGTTTTCGTTTTATTTTTTGAAATCCCTTCCGCTGCCGTTTATGCTTTTTCGAACGAAACCCAACGTCCCAAATACAGTGAGATCGACTTTTGACTATCTAAACGAGGAAACCCTACGCCTCTTTAGATATCATACTTCGCCCGAAGATTCCTAAAGTCGATTCACTATGTAACCATAGGAGATTCAATGACAAGACTAATGTTAGAGATAGATCCCATCTTGATTCTCACGTGCCTTCATACACAATCAGCCCATGTCTGATTTTGCCCATTTGTGATCATCTAAGTAATCATGTAACAAATCAAGACATGTTCGATTGTGTATAAAACATCCAATGGAACCTCAGGTCCTAATGATTACCCTTATACTACAAGACCACTGGAAGTTCCATATTCGACTAGGATTCCATTTAATGGAACTTCCATGGGGTTTATCAGCATACCTATTCCCACAATACGAACCCTCATATATGCATAGGCTTTCACCGTGCCAATATCTATTGAACGAGATACACTCTATCAAGAGTATGCATCATATAAGTAAATCTTTTGGGTCTCATTGATATCCCTTAAGATGGATGAGCCCATACACGACTTGGAACATATGTTTGAGGATCACAGCCTGGGAAACATATTCCATCATTGCCATTCTCGATGCGCAATGATGTTCCATAGCTATGTGTGATCCTTTGGGACTTTATTCTAAGTGAAAACAAAGCTATATACACGAATAAAGAACGCCAATATATTAACTTTATTTATATGAAAAAGATCATTGATAAGAGTCTTTGAACGTGTTTTTAAGCCCCTTGAGTTTCTATTTTAGATTCATATATCACTTCATTCGTGCCATTTGTGCGTTTAATACGTGCGTTAAGTGACTACAGGTTTTAATTTGATACAATCGAAGAATGGGTGGAAAAACACTTCAAAACAATTCTTCAAGACAAAAACAAGCACGCCTCGCCACCTTTGTCACCCCTGTGCGCCAAGTAGAAGAAAAAGGATTAATGACACTGAGCATCAAGCCCAGGCGTGATCATAAGCAGGCCTGTGGACCCCCACTGCCACGCCTGGGCGCCGTTGCCCAATTATGCCACGCCTGGGCGTCGATGTTCTGTTTTTGAACCTCTATAAATACAACATCAAGACGAGCAGCTAGGGTTAACTTTCAGAGGCTGTTTTGGAAGACAAAATCCACATGATGCACAATATTAGAAGATAAGAAAGAGGATTAGCAACGGATTGAGGCTTTGAACTTTATTTTATCATCAATCAAGTGTACTAGGGAGAGATTTATTGCTTTAATTTCATCTTTAATTATGAACAATTACATGTTTTTCTCAGATTCTCTTGTACCGTTGATTATGAGCTAAGTCTGTAAAACTAAGGCCATGTGAAGGCCTATTTGTAAAGTATCTGTATAACAGTTGGTTGTTGAAGAAATTCATGTATTGCTATATGTTGTGAGTACGTTCTTGTTCTACGTACATGTGCTTGATCACCATGTGTTTGATAAATTGCCTAGGTGAATGTTTCGAGAGAAAATTGATCTAGGGTGCATAAGATTCACAACATAATCCGCAAACAATGAGAAATTACCCGTTAAGTGACAAACGGTAGAGATTCCCGGATGTAGTTAGCCGAATTAATCTAGAACTTGAATGCATGATTATTGGTTAGATTCTGGGATAGAAATATATTTGGAACCCTCAATTAGTCATAGGATTATTATTGCCGAGACATTGGGTAGTAATTATAAAAGGGTTTTTCCACCATAGCAATATAGGACTAATGATTCAACAACTTACGTTATTAAGATATTGTGACAAATTAAGCCTTAACATGTGCCTTAGTCATCTTTAACAATTAATGTTTCAATCAGTTGTTTACCTTTATTTTCACTTTTCACATATCCATGATAAGTTAACCTTTACTTTAACGTTTATTAAGAAGTCTAAAGCTAAAATACAATTCCCTGTGGATTCGACATTCCGGACTTAATACTCCACTATTACTATACATACGACTAGTAATCTTGCTATAAATCGCGTTAGGTTCTAGCATGTCAATCGTTCAGCTAGAGTTATTATTACATAGAATGGCGCCCAAAATTGGTGTGCCAGGCATAAACTATAACAATCTCCCACTTGCGCAATAGCCTCGTTGTTATCGCAGTACAAAGTTACTGCGCCTACAACGGACGGAACTACACCCAATTATTGGATGAAGTTCCTAATCCAAACACCTTCCTTCGTAGCCTCTGAAGCTACGATATATTCTGCTTCAGTGGTGGAGTCCGCCACAGTTGCTTGCTTAGAACTTTTCCAGCTGACGGCCCCTCCATTAAGTAGATAGACACATCCCGAGATCGACTTCGAGTCATCCACATCTGTTTGGAAACTCAAATCGGTGTATCGCTCTAACTCCAATTTTCCATGTCCGTATATGAAAAACATGTCCTTAGTCCTGTTAAGGTGCTTAAGGATCGCTTTCGATGCATTTCAGTGCTTCTCACCAGGATCAGCCTGATAACGGTTACACACACTCAATGCATATGCTGCATCGGGTCTTGTGCATATCATCGAGTACATTATACTACCTATAGCTGAGGCATAAGGTATGTGGGACATTTTCGATCAAAAGAATATCATCAACATAAAGTATGAGAAACGTAACCGCACTCCCACTAACCTTCTTGTACACACAAGCCTCTTCAACATTTTGCACATATCCATACTCTTGTATGACAGTGTCAAACCATTGGGAAGCCTGCTTTAATCCATAAGTGGACCTTTGGAGTTTACACACTTTGTGTTTGCTCATCTCAGATGTAAAGTCCTCTGGCTGTTGCATATAAATCTCTTCCTCAATCTCTCCATTGAGGAATGCAGTCTTTACATCCATCTGCCAGATCTCGAAGTTGAGAAATGCAGAGAAAGCAAGCAGAATCCTAATGAATTTCAGCATCGCCACTTGCGAGAAGGTTTCCTCATAGTCAATGGCTTGCCTCTGAGTGAATTCTTTTGCCACGAGGCGTGCTTTATAGGTAGCCACCTCTCCATCGACTCCAAGCTTCCGCATATAGACCCACTTACAGCCAATAGGCTTCACACCCTCAGGTGGGTCCCCCAAGGTTCATACCTTGTTGGAGTCCATTTCAGACTTCATGGCTTCAAGCCGTTTTCCCGAATCAATGTGAGACATTGCTTCCTTGTAACTCTTTGGATTAGAGTCTAAGAGAGGATCTTCTGAGTTCTTTTTTCCAACAGGCCAAGCTATCTTTCAGGCGCCTTTGGAATTCTTTCAGATCTCCTCAACGGGTTGTGTGTTCTCAGTAGGTATATTAGAATTAGCTTCATTGGTGTCGGGTGGGTTATTTTGTACTCCTTGATTCGAATAGCTTTGATTCATCTCATAAAGTTCTACAGCCATGCCTTTCCTATACAAAAGGAATCCTTTTTCTAGGAAATTAGCGTTTCTTGAAACAATCACTTTTTGTTCCGTAGGGTTGTAGAAGTAGTATCCAAAAGTCTCTTTGGATATCCTACAAAATAACACAAAGAGGATTTGAGATCAAATTTGTCTCCCACTAAATGCTTTACATAAGCGGGGCACCCCATACGAGGGTGACTTTCCACACCAAATTTCATATGGGGTCTTAGGCACAGCCTTGGACGGCGTCCTATTCAATAGATAGGTTACCGTTTCCAGCGCATAGCCCCACATGGACTTAGGAACTTCCGTGAAACTCATCATGGATCTATCCATATCCAACAATGTTCGATTCCTATGCTCAGCTACCCCGTTATGTTGAGGCGTGCCAGGTGGAGTCCACTGTGAGAGAATTCCATTCTCTTTAAGATAATCAATGAACTTAGAAGACAACTATTCTCCTTCCCGATCCGATCGAGGAGCTTTAATACTTTTTCCAAGTTGCTTCTCTACCTCATATCTAAACTCTTTAAATTTCTCAAAGGATTCAGATTTATATTTCATCAGATATACCTAACCATACCGAGAATGATCGTCGGTGAAGGTTATGAAATAGCTAAACCCTCCTCGAGCATTTATGCTCATAGGGCCGCACACGTCCGTATGGATCAAGTCCAATAGGACTTGTGGCTCGTTCTGCTTTACCCGAAAATGGTAACTTGGTCATTTTCCCTTTAAGACATGATTCACAAGTTATCAATTCATCTAAGTCTTGGAGACCTAAATGAGTTGCCAACCTTCGAATTCTTTCTTTGGAGATATGACCTAGTCTCTCGTGCCACAGTAGTGCGTTTGCTTGATTATCTTGTTTACATTTATTTCTTTGTTGAATATTGAGATTACAAATTTTTGGGTAAACAGTATAAACTCCATCTTGCAATTTTGATTCCATAATAAGAGACGATTCATAAGACAAAAACAAAGTTTTATTACGAATCTCAAAATAATATCCTTCTTGATCCAAAACCGGAATCGAGATAATGTTTCTTATTATTTCAGGAACAAAATAAATAGAATTTAATACTAAATTTCAATCTCATATCCCTAAGTAGATTGTCCCCACGGTCTTGGTAGCAACCCGTTCTCCACTTCCTATCCGCAGGGTCATGTCTCTTCTACTTAGATCTTTGATTCTTGTCATCTCCTGCAAGTTATTGCAGATATGAACTCCACATCCAGTGTCAAGAATCCAAGAAGAATCGTTAACCGAGAAGTTAACTTCAACAAAGAACATACCATGAGCCTGTGGCTCTTTGCAGTTCCATTGCCAGTGCCCAGTCTTCCCACATTTGAAGCACTTATCTGATTTGGCCTTTTTCACCTTTTTGACACCATCAGTACCTTTCAGCTTTTCAGTCTTATTCTTCTTCTTGCTACCCTTCTTAGGTTTAGAAGATGAATTCATAAGAAGCACCGACTTGTCCTTCTTGATGGTGATTTATGCACTTGTCAGCATGTTCAACAACTCATTTAATGAGGCATTCAAGTTGTTCATGTTGAAGTTGATGACAAATTGGTCATAAGACCTTGGGAGAGACTCCATCAAGAACCACGTCCAAATCATTCATCTTATGAATTAATTATATCATCTTAAGCACGTGCTCACTGACAGACGCACCTTCATCCATCCTTGCTCCAAACAGTTGCTTCGAGATAGCATACCCCTCTCTCCTAGTTCTAGTACCGTACGACTCTTCAAGGCGGTTGACAATATCCTTTGCCAATATCGTATTCTCATCTTGATTTTGCAACTCATTTGACATTGTAGTCATGATAAGGCATCTAGCTTTGGATATTGTCATCCGACCAAAGCTTAATGTACTCTCTATCCTCATCAGTGCTTTCAGGAGTTATTCCCGGTTGTTCAGCCGTCAGAATGTAGTCCTTGTTTTCATATTGTAGAACAATCTTAAGGTTTCTTATCCAATCGGGAAAGTTGGGCCCGGTCAGTTTGTTTGTTTCGAGAATTGTATAAAGTTGATTTTTAGCCATTTCGTATTATCTACAAAACGTACGAGGCAGACTATAAGTAACGGATTTTCAAATAAAGTTCTTATACAATTTGGTCTTTAATTGTACAAGTTTCCCACTATTTTTCCAAATCCCACCACCCCTCTTGGTGTGATTCGAAGAATAGTTAATTCTTTAGTGGGCTTGAGATCTATCCAAACTTCATCATATGCCCCATTTTCTGAGCTAACAAATGACTAGTTCGAATAGTAGCCTTACCGGGCTTTCTACCTTCCTTGATAGTTCTCAAGAACTTTTTCCTCATCTTTCGCATGTGCCCCATTTTCTGAGCTAACACATGGTAGTCGATGTTAGGCTCGACCTATCAAATCTCCCGAGGCTAATCATCAATTCCATTACCCCCATTTTCTGAGCTAAGTAATGAAACCAATAATCCCATAGGGCATCAAATGCTTAGGCTATGTATGGTTGTGTATTTAGAAAATATTTTCATTTTTTGGATCACCAAAAAATGAAAATACACAGTCCAAGCCAAATTCAACAGAAAATGGTCAAATGTTAAATACACTACACATTCCCCTATATAACAACCAATCATTTCAATCTTTTCACAATATTTTATCATTAATTATACTATTCCACTATCCGACTAATTATCTTTTTACTTTTTCACATTTTATATAATAAAAATTCCTATTCAATTTTTCAAATATTTCAATTATTATTATTAAATAATATTTAATAATATATAATTTGAAAAAAAAAATATTGGGTGATTTAATATTTAATATCTCATATATATTTAATAATATGTGTACTTGAATTGAGACTTAATTGGCCATGCTTTTACCAAAAGTATATACAATATTGTGTGATTTATAATTTCATTTTAATAATTTCGTTTGCTGTTTATTGGATTTTAAATTATACTTTTTTTGCTTCTCAATATTCAAATAAATACTGACTGAATCTCGAATATTTCATTTTGGTACTAACGTGGTATTTAATAGGGTTGCCCACTAGCCGATCTCGAGCCGAGTCTCACCAAATTTCTTGGCTCGAGCTCGAACAAAGATTTTTTGTAACATCATAGTATCTCATTATAAGAAGATGAAAATAAATTTGCCTCAATCAAATTGGAAATAAAATATTATATGTAAATGGAAAAAGAAATATAGAACTACTTATGCTCCAATCATATTTACACATTTGATAAAATATTGCATATATGGACCACATCCTATTTTTATATTTGTCCAATGCGAACCGTATAATTACACCAACTATTATAAATATAGACGAGCAAGATTCAATTTTCTTGAACTTTTAAAATATAAAATTGAAAAGAAAAGACGAAATGGAAAAAGGATAAAAATCTAAAGCTAAAAAGAAATGAGCAGGTGACAAAAAAAAAAACTAAAAATGAAGGGCCCCCACCCCCCAAACCCATACACGCCCCCCCACCACAACCCATGAACGCCCTCCACTGTCTGACTGCCTCTTTTTTTTTTGTCTTTTCATTCTATTTGTATAATATATATTAGAGCTATTAACGCTAATCATCCCCCATGTCACGCAAAAGTGTCACTTTAGCCCCTCTTGTGAAAAAATTATCACTTTCATCCCTTATGTCCATAATTTGTACCCAGATGGTCCTTTTTTTGAAATTCCGACCAGATTTTCCGGCTTCCCACGCTAAAATAGGGCTATCCACGCATATATCATGCGCGTCTTCACGAAAAAATTCATAACTCATTGTAGAAAGCTCGGATTCATGAACCGTTTTCTTCCCATAAAACTAGGACACATAGGGCTATCCACATATATCACACATAATTAGGAGATGTCTAGAACAAAGCAGTTTTGTATTAAAAAATTAGCCAAAAATCTGTTGGAAATGATGCTTAGCTAATTTTGTAATACAAATCTGCTTTGTTCTAGATGTCTCCTGATTATGTGCAATATAAGCGTGGATAGACCTATGTGTCTACTTTCATGTAAAGAAAACGATTCATGAATCCGAGCTTTCTACAATGAGTTATGAATTTTCTCGTGAAGACGCGCACAGCTGTCTGCACAGCCGACAGATTTTTAGCTAATTTTTTGATTCAAAACTGCTTTGTTATAGACGTCTCCTGATTATGTTCGATATATGCATGGATAGCCCTATGTGTCTAGTTTCATGGAAGAAAATGGTTCATAAATCCGAGCTTTCTACAATGAGTTCTGAATTTTCTCGTGAAGACGCGCACAGCTGTCTGCACAGCCGACAGATTTTTAGCTAATTTTTTAATACAAAACTGCTTTGTTCTAGACATCTCCTAATTATGTGTGATATATGTGGATAGTCCTATGTGTCTAGTTTTATGGGAAGAAAACGGTTCATGAATCCGAGCTTTCTACAATGAGTTATAAATTTTTTCGTGAAGACGCGCATGATATATGCGCGAATAACCCTATTTTCGCGTGGGAAGCCGGAAAATCTGGTCGGAATGTCGAAAAAAGGACCATCTGGGTACAAATCATGGACATGAGGGTTGAAAGTGATAATTTTTTCACAAGAGGGACTAAAGTGACACTTTTGCGTGACATGGGGGATGATTAGCGGTAATAGCTCTATATATTATACTCTGTGTGTGTATATGTATATATATATACACACACATATATACATATTCTTTTATTACCAACTCATAACATTATTAAAAAAAAATATTTTAATATCTTTTCCCCCATCATCATCACATTCATAACCAACTCAATCATTTCATATATCAAATCCTAATAAAAATCAAATTTATATCACATCTACACCACTTTCAATCAAATTCTAAAAATACATCCAAACAAACAAATTAAGTCAATATTTTCACATGAATTTCTGTAATACACATTCCCCAAAAAATACTTAGAATTCATTTCCGAAAACACAACCATACGGAGCCTTAGTAATGCTCACATCCTTTCTTAGTTCAACCCACACCATTTTTTGAGCAAATGGATTTGAACTTCAGCGGCATATCACATGACAATTACTTATGATGGAAGGAATGGAAATAGGACTCCAATTCTTTTCCCACATTAGCCTAATATTTTTCAAGGAGGGAATTACATTTGCATACATGTAGGTCTCATCAGTATTACGATTATCTTGTTTAGTTATCTATCTTATGCATGCATTTCACAACACATCACATATCGTATTGGAAAGACAAATAAACATCCCATAAAGTGGTTAATTGATGATGAACCACCTCGAGCCCTAATGTACTAACCCACTGAGCCAAAGTGGGCCAGGACATTCTAGAAAGTAAAAAACAACTAAACTATTACAATGGATTCCACCATAGCATACAAGTCTTCAAGTCTTGGCTTCGTCTTTGCTTACATAGTCTATTGTCTACTACTAATCTACTTGACAGAAAAGTAAAAGCCAAACCAGCTATTTTTACAACTCTAGAATATTACATACAATGAAAACCATACAACATAGACTAGGCTTGTGGTTCATCCCCATCACATTAGCATGCTAAGCAACAAACATATATATGCGATATCCAAAATTTACCCATCCATCTTCTAAACGAAATTGCAAATTTCATCGGAATAATATCGATTTTAAATTTCCAAAACCCTTTTCAGAAATTATAGGTTTTTAAACAATTAACTGGGGTCAGGTTCTTGTGTTACTCGACCTTTCGGCATAAAAAATGAGAAAAAAAATTTGATCCGAGTCTGCTGACCACGCCCGGCGCCGACAGAACCATGCCCAGGCGCCAACAAGACCAAGCCCAGGCAGCGCCAGCAGAGGTGAGACCACCAGATCTAGCCTGCCCGCGCCTGGGGGTGGGTGACAACACCTGTTCCTGTACGGGATTTCTCCCCTTTTCATCCACGAGTGATTCATTCAATTAATGATGGACGAATTCGATCCCACCTCGGGCTAGGCATAATCACTCGACAATTGAGCCTTTGGCTTGATTATCTCGCGATGTTGTACCAGCGGTGATTCCAATGTCATCCTTCACCATCCAAATAAATCCACACACACCTAAGATTCATATTTTCCAATTGAATTTTCAAAACCAAAAACGTTTTCACAAAACTATCAATTATACCCAATAGAAAAATCAATTATTCTAAACGACGAATATATTTTTAACATGAACCAATTTACATACGAGTAAATAAAACATGATAACACATAATATAGCTTAATCGAGCCAACCATGGCTTTGATAGCACTGTTGGGTTGGGTTCTATTGCCCGGGTGGCTCGTGGCAGCAGAATTTAAAATTTAAACGTACAACCACCCGAAACAGGAATAATGGTGTGCTCGATTATGCCATAGAGAACGTTGCGAGAATTTTTACCTCTTGATTAAATTCTCACAGCAACCAATCTTGGATCTTTTCAACCCTGTGGTGCAATTCCAAACGATTTCTTGGAAGAAATCACCCGTCGCTTGTATCCCCAATTTTAGTGCTCCAAATGTCGCACCTCTAAGATGTATCCACACCTCGTTCAAGTCACCACCTACTTCGTTATTGTTGCTAGCCAACGAAATAGATCTAAGTCTAAAACCTAGGCTTGATTATGTGAAGGAATGGAATATGTGAATTGTTAAGTTCAATACAAGAATAAAACGATGTCTTGTTGGAATAAGGGAAGGGGCGATTTTCGGCTTAGGGATGACAAAGAAAATTCTCTCTTAATTTTCCAGCTGGGGTTTCGAATTTTGGACTCTTCAAAATCTTAGGGTTTTAGCCTTGCACTCACATATATATAGAATAGAAACCCTAGAGTCCTTATTCAATTGGAAGACTTGGAGAAGAAGAAAACCATTTCCTTCTTCACCTAGATTTCGAATCCAGCTGCCGAGGGCCCCAAAAATCTTCCATCATCCTTATTTGGAGTCCAAGAATTAATTCTTGACTCCATATTTCATTATGGGCTAAACCCATCAATTAAATATTCTCACATAATTAAAACCCATTTAATTATATTTAATTATTCCTATAGACTTATTTATTTAACTTGGACAAAGCCCAACTAAATAAAATACATGGACTCTACTAGGTTCATTAATTTAATTAATTCTACGAGATTAATTAAAATAGTCGAATTAATAGACTTTCCTAATTTCCTCAAATTGATTAATCAAATCATATAAGCAGTGACTCTCACGAGTTAAGTGTGTGACCCTTTAGGCTCGTCTACTATCTAGTAGTAAGTACACTTTCCCAAAGTGCTAGTGTGCTTTCCTAAAGTAGAAAGCACTAGATTAATTCTCGACAATTACAAATCGTGGTTACTGTCTAGCAACGCGCCACGAAGACCTAGATAAAGATACGCTTTTCGTGATCTTGATCCATGTATAAGTAAGATCCCTCCATCTAATCTCCCGATTGAATCTAGAGCGTTGGCTAAGGTTGAAGTTCTATTAATTCAATAACTATGTTTCCCAAATATAGTGAGATCGACTTTTGACTATCTAAACGAGGAAACCCTATGCCTCTTTAGATATCATACTTTGCCCGAAGATTCCTAAAGTCGATTCATTATGTAAAATAGGAGATTCACTAACAAGACTAATGTCAGAGATAGATCCCATCTTTCTCACGTGCCTTCATACACAATCAGCCCATGTCTGATTTTGCCCATTTGTGATCATCTAAGTAATCATGTAACAAATCAAGACATGTTCGATTGTGTATAAGACACCCAATGGAACTTCAGGTCCTAAGGACTACTCTTATACTAGAAGACCCCTGGAAGTTCCAGATTCGTCTGGGATTCCATTTAATGGAACTTCCATAGGGTTGTTCAGTATACCTATTCCCACAATAGGAGCCCTCATATATGCATAGGCTTTCACCGTGCCAATATCTATGGAACGAGATACATTCTATCAAGAGTATGAATCATATAAGTAAGTCTTTTGGGTCTCATTGAATTAGATTAATTAATTGGATTAAATTAATTAATTAAATGATGGATTGGACTAAGCTTAAATTGATGCACCAAGTGGCACACCAAGGCCTACATGGGCAGCCGCTTGGCGTCCTTTATGGGCTAATTTGAGCCCAAGATATTAACTTAAGTGATATAAATACATCACATTATTTAATACCTATGTCATAAGTTGTAATTTACTTAAGCCACAAGAAAAGAACTCCTTTCGCTCTCTCTCTCTCTCTCTAGTTGGCAGTTTCAACACCAAGGAGGAAGATTTTTCTCATCAACTTTTTTCGTCGAAACAATTTAGAGGCAGAACTCTTGGACTGCTCGGATGATCAACTTTTCAGCCGGAGTATTTTCGCGAATAAGTTGAAGGATTCAAGTTCGTGAGATTCTCCAACCACTTCGTTACAACGGGTAAAGTTTCATTTACCCTATCATACATACGTCTGATATAGCCCCGGGATTGATCCTGTTATGGGGAAGTCCAAATAAATTTTTAAAATTCCATTTCCGTTGAGTTTGGTTATTTTTCCCCAACACGAACGTCATTTAACTTCACATTCGGACGTTTACTTTCTCTAAAAATTGTTGACCTTGAATTTGACAGTCACATGTTCGAACGTTGCATACCACACATTCGGACGTTGTAACTAGTAGCTGATTTTTCCGCTGAAATCTTCTTCTTTACATTTTTTTTCACCATTTTTCCTCTATTACAATGATTTGTACCTGAACTCACTAATACACAATTTAAATGAATATGTGGTATAAAATCATGCATAATCCAATATAAATCACATGAATAAGGTGCTCTAAAAACACGTCAAATCACTACCTATCAGCTTACTATATATTAGGATCATTATGGCAATCGGTTCGTCCTATACGGATTTTCCAATGGACTCGCCAATTTAGCATGGCATAGGACTAACCCACGTTACTATTTTTTTTTGCCAGACTTGGCCTCAATAGTTCAGTTAAACCGAGCCTAAGCCCGAGTTTGGTAGAGGCCCGATCCATGGTTAGCCAAATTCAGGATTAGCCTAGGAGTGAGACACTTTCGTTGATTTTGTTTGAAATGTTTAATAAGTAAAAATGGCTAACTCAATTTGTTCAAGGTGACGTTAACCACACTGTACGTGACCAAGGGTTTGAATCCCCATTACCACAGATAATATTTTTATTTGAAAATAAAAGGAAAAAGCAGCTAGATTAATAATCATTGTAAAATTTAAAAAGAATAATCAAAAGAAACAACATGCAAGCCACATAATCCGGTGGTTCAAATTTGAGGATATGATAAATGCTACATTTAAATTAGTTTTCTCTGGTTTATCACCTTGGTTTATATAGTTCTTCGATATCTTGATCACATATACTTTAACCCTTGTTTTCTCTTATATTTTAGGATAACTTATGACACGTGTGATTCCTAGCAAGTGTATTAGGTCGTGCAATGTAATAAGGTGGACAATGAGCCCGGGTGTTTAGCGTCTCCAGAGGGACAATTGGATGTGATGCTCATAATTCCTATGTTACCCAACTCTAAGCTAAATCAAAATATAAGATGAGAGATATTTGAAGTAAGAAAATAAACTAAGGATAACTATATGAAAAATAAGGTAATATATCAAATGGAAAGAGATGATTGGGTTATGATCCAACTATGCTCTATTTTGTGCTCATAAACTCTCAATTACCCAGATTATTAGAACGTTCTTGTGATGGAGAAACCCCCTAAGGTATTCATTACTCAATCTCTTGAAATAACGAGCCTATACTAGTCAACAACTCCGTATATCTCTATAGCGAAGATTGAATTAACTAACATGCATTAAGGTTCAAAGGGATTCCTTGCTTATGAAGATCCTACATTCACTCGGGTCATCTTATCACAAAAAACCACACAACGCAATTGATTCTATCTCTAGTCCATTGTTATGTTATGATGTTTGATTTTTCGATCTACATTTATCTTTCTCCTCTCGGTCTCAAGACAAAGCAGAATTCATTAAACACAAAACATCACAAAGTATTCACATAACCCAATCAAATAATTACTTAGTTCATAATTGTAACAAAGATAAATTCAAAATCCCTAAAAGACATAACTAAGAACTATTCTAAAAGGGGGAATTGAAGAACTCCCTATCACAAGAAGTGAATCCAACCTTCGATGATGAGAATTGACTCTTAAGCTTCCTTGGGACTTGTCATGGCTTCCTTGCGTCTTGGAGAGCAAGAAAAGCCCCTTTGGTAGGTGAAAAGTGTGTCCATAAGTCCAAAAACGGTGGATATAAAAATTAGGGCACGGGAAAATGGACCGCGGTCTGAAATGTGGTAGACCGCGGTTTAAAGTTGGCACTGGAATTTCAGCCCGCGGTCTTGGACCACGGTCTTTTGACGCAATATTCATAGCTTTAGTATTTTGATCATAAATATCTCTACAAGTACCGGATTGAGGTGATTCAAATTGCTACGTGAAGCTAAGACAAAGATCTACAATATTGGGGAAGAAATCATAGTCGGATTCGGCCTGTAAGGGGACAAAAACCTCGTTTCTCTATGAGAATTGTGTAAAATCTTTCGTCAGCTATCTTCTTTTGTTTCTTTCTTGAATTTCAAGCTTAATTTGGATCTCTTTTCTCATCTTTCATGCATGAATCAACTTTTATCCTACAAAACAAAATATATACCAATCAAAGCATTATGAGGGATAAAAAGTGATCAAAGTCACGATCAAGTCATATTAAAATAGGGCATAAAATATGTAAAATATGAACTTATCAACTTAATATTTGGAGCAAAAGAATGAGGATCAAAGATGAATCAAGCATTAAGATGCAATGCAAGGAAAAATGCAACAATGTTTGAGGGGTCATAGTAGCGCAATGTTAGAGTTTATGGAATAGATTTCTCTACTAATGTTCAAATTGCATACTTACTATACCAATCATAACGTAAGAGGCCAAACTACATTTCTTACATTGAAAAATGGAAAGAAAACAAAACGAGAATAACACAAAAACAAAGGAAAACTCATAAAGCTTGTGTTGTCTTCCAAAAAGTGCTCTTTTAAAATGACTAGCTTGAATTTGCAGAGTCATCATCATGGAGGATCATGGAGTGGAATGGACGACTTTTCCACTCTCCTACTAGTTTCTGCATATATCTTTGTCCCAACATTAGTGGTAGGTAATGATTGCCCGGTATCAGTGAGACATCCCACGTTTCGTTCTTTCTTGAATTTCTTATGGCTTATCTTTCGGGGATCATCCGAAGGGTATTCCTGAGATTTCTCAACATCTAAAAAGTTAAAAGCATCTAATTTTGAACAAGAATCAGTGTCAAATGAGTTCTTGAAACTCGTATAGGCATTTAGTGTAACTTTCTTATTTCCCACATTCAGAGCTAGCTTACCATTCCCCATGTCAAGATTGTCTTTACATGTGGCTAGGAATGGTCTTCCTAAGATTAGTGAGACTTCATTGTCTTCACCCATCTCGAGAATGACAAAATCGACCGGAAAATATAATATGCGACCTTGACAATCACATATTCAATGATTCTCCTTGGTTGCTTAATGGATTTGTTTGTGACTTGCAACCTCATAGTAGTCGGCTTAGGATCTCAGAGGCCTAATTTATTGAACAGTGCATAGAATAAGTTGATCCCAGATCCTGAGTCACAGAGGGCTTGATTTAACTTTATATCCCCTATGGTGTATGGGATGGAAAGGCTTTCGGGAACCTTGCACTTCTTTGGTAGGATTATTTAGTACTGCTGCCGAGCATGCTTCTGTCAAGAATACTGTCCCCACCTCTTCCCACTTTTGCTGTTCAATAAAATCTCCTTGAACAGCTTCGTGAAGTTAGGTATTTGCATTATGGCATCAATGACAAGTACATTAATGTGCATTTATCTTGGGTTATGTTTAGATTGATGGATTTGGGCCTACGGATTTCAAATCCCCAGCTTAAATCCATTCTTTGTTGTTTAGCCCGAATTTAAAAGAATGGATTTCAAATCCATTTTAGGCCTAGAAGATTTGAAAGTCATTTTCTAATGGATTTCAAAACCACTCAAACACCTTGTCATTTGAAATCCACTTCAACTAAAATCAACACATTTTCTAAACACGACACATTTTTTACACACACAACATAATTTTTACTCACAATGCATACTTTTTACACACAGTACACATATTTTACATACATTGCACACATTTTCACATATGATGCACACTTTTTTACACACACATTACACACTTTTACCATACACCACACACTTTTTGCGCACACTGTACACATTTTACACACAATGCACACATTTGCCCACGCTATAATGTTTACACACACGACACACATTTATACACACTCCACACTTTTTACACACACTGCACACTTTTTATACACATTGCACACGTTTTATATACACTGCACACTTTTTACACACACTACATACATTTACACACACTACACATATCTCATATGCAAGAATCCTCTCTTGGATTCTTCCATGCTAAATCTCTTGGCACTCGATCTATGTACAAGAATTGGGAGAGTCCTAACATCCTACTCGATCTATCTCGATATATCTTTATACCGAGTACTTGGGAAGCTTCTCCCATATCCTTCAGGGAGAATTAATTTGACAACCATACTTTTGTTGACTGCATCATCACTATATAATTTTTGATCATTAGGATATCATCAACTTAAAGTACTAGAAAAGTAACCGCACTCCCACTAGCCTTTTTGTACACACATGCTTCATCAATGTTTTGAATATATCCATACTCTTGATTGACATTATCAAATCTTTTTTTCCAGCTTTGGGAAGCTTGTTTTAGTCTATATATGGACCTCTTGAGTTTACACACCTTGTGTTCACTCTCGTTGGATGTAAAACCCTCTGGCTGCTGCATATAAATTTCCTCCTCAATTTCACCATTAAGGAATGCAAATTTTAACATCCATCTGCCAAATTTCAAAATCAAAATATACATATATGACTAGAAGTATCCTTATGGATTTCAGCATCGCCACTGGTGAGAAGGTTTCCTCATAGTCAATGCCTTGCCTTCGAGTAAACCCTTTTGCCATGAGGATGAGGTGCACTTTATAGATCGCCACCTCTCCATCAGCTCCAAGCTTTTGCTTGTAGACCCACTTGCAGCCTATAGGTTTAAAACCATCTGGAGGGTCTACCAAGGTGCAAACCTTGTTGGAGTGCATGGAGTCCATCTCAGTTTTCATTGTTGGAAAAAATTGCTTAAATCAAATAACGCAGCGGAAGAATATAATTCAATCCCAGTGGCTCATCTCTATTTCTCGTATTTAAATTGGATTTCGAATTCAATTACCCTTCTCACGTATGTTGAATTTTGAACCAGCTTTGCAATCTCTTCTTGAACAGCAACTCCGTCGCTGTCTCTAAATTGCCACGCCGGAGTCAAAAACGAAAATCTTCTTCTTCTTCTCTTCAGGGAGACATCTAGAGAGAGAGAAAGAGGATGGAGAGTTTTACTTGGGGTCAAATGAAAAAAACCCCCCTATGATATAATATTTTGCTAAAAACCCCCCTGTGTTCTTAAGAAGTCTGCAAAAAATCACTTTTTGAAAAAAACGAGCATGTTTTTCACCTTTATTGACATGCTTTTTTGTCATTTATACACTCTCCAAACAATATAAAAGGCAAAATAGTATTATTTCACCCAAAAAACACATATTTCTTTCTATTTTTTTTAACAAAAAGTGACTTTTTGCAGACTTTTTAAGAACATGAGGGTTTTTTAGGCTATTTCGTGATCACGGGGGGTTATTAGCAAAAAAGGTATATCACAAGGGGTTTTTTTGCATTTATCCCTTTTTTTGTGTTAATTCACTTAGTTTAATTTTCTCTAAGTAGTATATTTATACTACAATGAAACAATAACCTAGGCTAAATTACCCCCTGATGGATGCCCACTTTATGGCCTTTAAAGCCATCGGGCTTTAGCCCTATTATGTTTATCTAATTAATTAAATAATTAATATTATTTATCCAATAAATAAATTAATTCAAATAATCAATTAAATCCATGTTAATTTATAATTAAATTCCTCTAAGGAATTAATTAATTCATTAACTTAATTAATTAATAAAATCATCAAATGATTAATTAATTAATCTCGATATCCAATACCGGGAATTCTCCCAAGTCTTTTCCATGATTTTCCTTTTGCACTGCCTTTAAGCGCGACACTTTAGGTTCGTCTCAAAAGGCAAGTGGGAGGAAACCAAAAGGATGTGAGTAACACTAGCCAATCACATGGCTCACATCGTATCCCAATTGAGAATGAATGAATAGGATCATTCCAAACCATATACGTTGTGAATACCGTACGAGTATAAACCTTTTATTCTTATATCCCAGTCAATTGAGAGTCATGGTTTTAGTCAAACTCACATGAGTTGACCATATACTTAGCTCATAATAAGTCGAGGTCATTTTATGCTTTGGCCAAAGACTTTTAACCTCACTCATTGACGACTGCATAGGATATTTCGCTCATTCACTTATGAGAGAATAAATCCCATTTTGCTAATCAGTTAACAATGCTACTTGACCATCAAGTCACACTTCGAGGTCGATCCCACCAAAGGGTGATTTGGATCTAACTACTCTAATGACAGACTTGATGTCACAAGTACATCTTCAACTCGATTCCTCAGGTTTAAGGTTCACGCGTACCTATCACAACTTATCAGTTTCATCATTGACTGTGAGTGAGTGAATACCCATGTGATGAAACCGATGCGAGCCATGTTTGAACATATTAGTCCAACTAATATGTCCATGACAAAAGTTCCCACTATCCTTCCCATAGTGTTCAACTGACACTTTCTCTGTCGAAACTTATATCATGCCAGTCCTTGTTCTGCATTGATGTCCAATCAAATACTTTCTTAAACTTGCGAACCCTATTTAGAGAATAAGGATCAATCCCTTCTAGTGCCATTCTTCCTATCCCATAGGAAGTAGAAGGTTTGACTTTATTCTCAAGGACTTTACGTTGTTTATTAACAACTTACATGGTTGTCCCAAGTGGCATACGAAAGGGTCTAGAAGGGGGGGGGGGTTGAATAGACCCTGAACTCTTTTTCGACTTAACAAAATTCGTATCACTTTTAAAGATTAGAACGCTTAGAAAGCTGAGCGCTTCGGTCAGGGGCTTTAGTAAAGATAACTTAGACTTAGTGATTTTAGCAAATTACCAAAGTAGGGTAATGCTTAGATTGCGTAATCAGGGTTAGCACAGCGGAAATGATTTTTAAAGCTTTAGCATTCGTTTGGTTAAATAATCGCTTAGCTGATTTGCTTGTCTTTTTCAAAATAAATGATATGATACAAAACAAGACAATAGCAAATGTAAATGACACAAGATATATAAGGTTCATTGGGTGATGTAATCCCAGCTATGTCCTTCTTCTCCTTTTTCACTTGGAGGAATTTATTAAATTGACTATCAAAGAATCACACAGAATCTTCTACAAGATAGTAAAGGGGTGAAAAAGATCTCGGGCTCCTTGATCACACAGATTTCAGCACCAATGAAGATCGTCTTCTACAAGCTTCTCTCACTTAGAAATACTGCATGTAAGATGGGTTCAACAACTTTCTCACTCAGATGAAAAGTTGAGGGTTTGTCACAAGGGTTTTGTTTGTTTTTGGAAAAATCAAATAACTTGGAATATCTCAGTAAGAATTTAGGTTTCTTCTTTGGAAGATGCTTGAGATATTTGTGACTGTCTGGAATATAGATAAAAAGCTGCAAAGAATTTTGGCTATGGAGTTTCTAAGCTTTTTCTCAGCAAGGTTTTCTTGCGCTTGTACATATTTTTCTCTTGTGATATCCGTTATGTACATTACATGCTTTTGGGTTTGCTGAAAGTAAGGTATTTATAGGCAATTCTTGGGATTTGTCCGTTGGACACATGTAGGAGCGTGCCTGTCACGCGGTGCATGATTCTATCGAAACTCTGACATTCCTAAACATCTGTTGGAACCGATTGGACGGGAGCATCTATAAACTCTGAAATTCTAACAGTCTAGTAAAAAAGGTGGCTTCTCCACAAGTCACAGTAGTTTATCACATTTAATGCTCTTATCAAGCATTTAATGCATTTTGAATTTATTTCCCGTTGGAAATAAATGTCCGTTGAACGATTGCATTTAAGTCCTTCATGACTTGAGGATCTATTTCAGGTGAATTTGATATAGGTCACTTGAGTGCTTTAAGCGCTTGATCCATAAGTCCTGAAAAGAGGTTCTTTAGCGTTTGACGGTCGCTAAGAAACAAATCTTCATCTTTAGTTAACTTCAGACGCTGATCTTCAACTTCTTCTCTAATAGACTCACCTAGAATTCTATTAGCAATTCGGTATCTAAGACTTAGTCTAAAATCTATAAAGATAAAAATTACAAGCGTAAAATAAAATTACAAACTTTCAAACGCTTATATATTGATCTATGAAAACAGAAACTTACATTATATTTGGGGTCTAACATAAAATCCTATCTTGCCATCATCAAAACATCTAACATGAAATTTCCTAACAAATTTTCCTTTTTTGTTGATGTCAAGACCTTTAACTCTTATAACTGTTTTATAGATTAAGAGTTCTTAAAAGAAAAGCCCAAATGAATATAAGCCCAAAAAAAGATAGTAAAGTTAGATTAGCTTCAACAAGTTGTTTCAGCGATAAATCATTCATTTATAGAAAGAATAAGCATACATGATTTATACTGAAAGTAATATAATTGAAAGCTATAATAGAAATATACAAAAAAATATAAAGCATTCATTCACTTTTTCTGTCGCTTTGCTCTTTCTTCGCCTTGGAAGACCTCTAGCGCTAAGTCCATCAGGAGACGATCAATGTCGATCATTGTTGTATGTTGAACTGCATCATAGTCATGCCCATGTAGTCTAGCGCTTTCATTAAGCTCCATCAACCTTTCCACCCATTCAATTGGTGGAATACCAAGTTCACGAATTAAATCGTGATAGATGTCTTGTCTTTTGTCATTAGATGGTTTCCAGTTGATAGGTCGTCTAAGCGGTCCGGCATATGGATGAAATCCCATACTTTCCAAGAAATTGACGTCGAAGTCTGGAAGCAAATACTTTCGTAGATAATACCTTGGCTTTCTCTTTTTAGTCAGCATCTTCTTTATACTTACTAATTCTTGAAACATTGATCACCAATGGTTATTATCTGTCTTAGAGATTGCTTTGGACTTTTCTTTATTTTCCCCCTTTTTAGCATCATCAAGAGAGGTTTTCAACTCAGCGACTTCTCCACGCAAGAGTCGAACTTCTTCAACCAGGAGAGCAACTTGTTGAGCGACGCTCTAAGCAGCGACATATGTAGAAATGTGTCTTTTAGCATCGGCTGAAGCGCTTTGAGCTAGGTGACAATTGAGATCGGAGGAGAGTCCAGCTATTAGCGGTGATATGCTATCCATGACCGTAACAGGTCTCTTGGTAGCAACGTTGGCAATATCACGACTTTGAGTATCAGACATTATTTTTATTTGCCTGTCAGCGGCATCAAAAATCTTGGAGCAAGAACTCTCAATGTTGGTGAGCGAGTTTTGTACTGCCTGTCTAAAATCTCTAGCGTCTGGATCACTCTCTGAATTCGAATCTGAAGAAGGACGCACAGGAGACAGAATGAGTCCGCAAGAGCTGGAAACTGCAGCCTTGCCTTTGATTTTATCTCTAATAAATGGCTCTTTAGGCTCTTCAGCAATTTCGGCATGCACTTACTGGAAACTATCCTTATAGTGTTCGACTGGCACTCATCGACAGAGCATGTGTCATACAAGTCGAATCTTAATGCCCAATTAAGATTTTTTAACTTGCGAACCCTTTTAAGTGATAAGGTATAAGACTCTTCACATGCCACGTCTTTATTCTATAAAGGGCAAAGAGTCAAACCTTTATTCACATGGACTATATGTTCAATACTTATTTAGATGTCGTAAAGATTTATATGAACAAGATATAAATGCCTTGATTAATTTCTTTTCAATAGTTTGTACAACATAATAAGATACCCTAATCTATCTATTTGTCCTCATTGGCATCTAGGGCATATATCTAACAATCTCCCACTTGCACTTAATGCCAATCGCTTTGGTTTCTTATACCCATCTTTTTAAGATGTTGCTCTAACACTGCCTGCGCTAATGGCTTAGTGAGTGGGTCAGCTACATTATCCGCTAAGGCTATTTTCTGCACGGCGATGTCACTTCTTCCAACGATTTCTCGAATTATGTGATATCTCCTCTCTATGTGTTTGGATTTGTTGTGAGACCATGGTTCCTTTGCTTGTGCGATGGCTCTGTTGTTGTCACATCGTAGTGGCAACGGAAGCTCCATGCTAGGAACAACTTGAAGTTCAGTAATGAACTTCTTTATCCAAACAGCCTCCTCGGCCACCTCCGAGGCTGCCACATATTCAGCTTCGGTGGTCGAATCTGCAGTTGTGCTTTGCTTGGAAATTTTTCAAGACACTGCTCCACCGTTTAAAGTGAATATGAACCCAGAAGAGGATTTTCGATCTCTGAATCTGTATAACTATCCACTTTCATTTCTCCATTGACATATGTGAGGATCATATCTTTTGTTCTTCTCAAGTAATTTAAGATTGATTTCACGGCCATCCAATGTTCATTGCCTGGGTTAGCTTGAAATCAACTTACCACGCTCACAGCGTATGCAAGATCTGGTCTCGTGCATAACATCGCGTATATAAGATTTCCTGTTAGATATATGCCCTAGATGCCAATGAGGACAAATAGATAGATTAGGGTATCTTATTATGTTGTAAAACTATTGAAAAGAAATTAATAAAGGCATTTATATCTTGTTCATATAAATCTTTACGACATCTAAATAAGTATTGAACATATAGTCCTTGTGAATAAAGGTTTGACTCTTTGCCCTTTATGGAATAGAGACGTGGCATGGGCAGAGTCTTATACCTTATCATTTAAAAGGGTTCGTAAGTTAAAGAATCTCAATTGGGCATTAAGATTCGACTTGTATGACACATACTCTATCGATATGTGCCAGTCGAACACTATAGGGATAGTGAGAGCAAGTATCAAAGATATGTCAATGGAATTGACATATTCGAACACGGCTCGTAGTAATCCGATCACATGGGTATTTACTCAGTGACTGTCAATGATTGGATTACTTATCATAATAGTATGCGTGAGCCTTAAACCTGAGGGTTCATGATCAATGTGTTTGTATTATTGGATCTGTTACCAGAGTAGTTAGGCCCATATCACCCATCGGTGGGGTCGACCTCGAAGTGCGATATCAATGGGCAATAACATTTGAACAGGCACAACGACCCCATCCACATCCAGGTGGCTCTCGAGATGTTTGCCTCATGTTTTATGTACTTCGCGAGAAGATGATGCAGCTGTACACATCAAACTGATACCGTAGCTAGGTGATCCCACGACTCATGGACGACTCCGTGGCCAAATTGATACCCGTATGCATCTCTAGTATGACCGCCACCATTCCACGACTGGTGAGGCAATGATGACAAGTCGTGCTATTCCCTCTCACATCTAATGATGGAAGGCACTGGACTTAATCAAGGGGCTTCCTGGCCCCCTATTTATCTATTTAGGGACTTAATATAGATAAAGGGGTTACTCAAAAACATGGTCTCACACTTTTTCAATTGTTATCTTTCTTTGGTGATTATGGAAACATGCACAACAAACATAACATAAGAGAATACGCAATCCTACATAAAGCGATAAATGTGATCCTAGTCACATAAAGCGATAAATGTGATCCTAGTCAAGCCAATATCTAAACACCCCAAGCCATCAAGGTGTTGACCAATCTAATCTAAGGACCCAGACCCTACACTAAGGTCTTCAAAACGCCACGAGCTTGAACGTCTCCATTTTCGTCTTCAAAAAATACATTTAAAGAAACCTTTCCCTCTCATTTAAAATAAAAGAAAAACATGGAACACAGGCCTCAAATCAAAATAACGACTAGTCTATGGCTCGACCCAGATCACCACATAAACACATAAACATGCTATCATGCAAATATGAATTAATATTCACCATCTTTAATTAAGGACATTCCAATTAATTAATGGATCCAAAGACTCCAATTTCTAAAAACCAATTTTAGAAACTTCACATGAAAAAGTCATACTTTTCCAATTAATCTAAAAAGATTTTCCAAAAAACTAATTTTATCTAATTCCGAAAATTAATAAAATTCCATCTTATTTTAATTTTCAAAATTAAATAAAACCTTTCAATTTTGAAATTCCCAATTTTAGGGCAAACTTAAAATAATTTTAATTTAAGATCCAAAACCCCAATAATACAAAATCACAAATTAGGGTTGCGTTTTTAATTTAATTGCAAAAACGACCACAGGCCTAAAACTCAATTATAACTAAAAACATTTGTAAATTGGGGAAATTACATTTCGACCCCTAGGTCAAAACACGGTCCGTCTTGGGCGGCCTGACTATTCGCCACACGCGGTGTTGTGCCTAAGAGCATTGTAGGACCAACCCTGTCCGCGCGCGATGCGCGCCAGGTGGCGCGTGCGCACAGCGCCCATGTTGCCTGCACACACGCTGCCTCGGCACGTCGCTGTTCGTGACAGTGAACAGCTGTCGCCGTCGTACAGTGGCGGTTTTTCGACAGCACAATTGCGACGGCAACATCCCTTTTTTTAAAAAAAAATATAAAAACATAGCCCTTCGATTTTTAAATTAATTCCAAATCAACGGATCCAAAAATTAAATAGAAAATCCAACCAATTCAAATATGCAATAAAAACTAATTTAAAGCATATAAACACGAAAAGAATCTGAGCCATATCTAAACCTTGGCTCTGATACCACTGTTGGGATCGGTACAACCCCCGGGGATGCCAGCACAGCGGAATATATATAATTTATAAAATTAAAGAGGCATCCCCGAAATTAGGGTTTGGTCGACATGGTACCATCAAATTCAAAACCTAGGAGAAAGTTTACTCGTGTTTACCTCTTGAAGAACTTTAAGCAGCAACATCTTTTTAAGCTACTCCCTGCAATAGTCATCGAATGGCATTGGCCCTAGCGCCCCAAGTGTTGCGCCTCTGAGATGTATCCACACCCTATCTCCACCAATGCTAGCAAGGAGAATATCGAATCTCGGCTTTTTTTTTTTTTTAGAAAAAAGGGATAGGAACTAATATTAGTGTTCTTTGCACTCAACACATGAGTTTGAAGAATTCTTGTGAAAAAAAAAGTGAGAGAATAAATGAAAAGGACTTGTATATTTTTTTGTCAAAATCCCTCATTAATTTTAGAAAAGGTGGAACACACACACACACACACACACAATATATATATATATATATATATATATATATATATATATATAGAGTCCACCTAGGGTAAACTACATACACACACACACGCCTCTGACCCTAAGAAATTAGGGAGAGTCGTGCGTGTATATATGTATATATATATATATATGTATTGTATTTTTCTTTTCTTTTATTATCTTTCCTTAGATAGTTGGACTCTTTCCAACTAATTAGATATTACCATATCTATTAACATCCTAACATATATCAAATAAGATCTTTCCTTTTTAATTAGTTACCTTAACCAATTAAAAGATCCTACTAAATATATTTATAGGATATTAATATATATATATATATTTACAAACTTGGTGAGGAAGATAAATCTTTTTTATATTTGTAGAATAAAGATTTTGATTTTTTTCATATAAATCTAATGAAATTTAAGTGTGCTGAATAAATAAGTCCTTGAGATTTAAAGATAGACTTTCCACCTCTCATGGTTGAGAGGAGGCACTGGAGAAGTCAAGTACTTAATCTCTTAAAAGATAGTTCGCGACTTAAGGAATTTTAGTTGGGCATTAAAATTCAACTCGTATGACACCTGCTTTGACAAGAAAGTGCCAGTCGAACACTGATTGGATAGTGGGAGCTGGTGTCATGAATATAGTTAATGGAATTAATATATTTGAACTTGACTCGAATTAATCCGATCACATGGGAGTTTACTCTTTGACAGTCAATGATTGGAACTAAGATTGCGATATTGTGTATGAACTTTAGACTTGAGGAGTTATTTACAATGTGCTTATAGTATTGGATATGTTATCAAGTTCGATGATTTTAACGTACTATGGTTCTTAGTTGATCGGCTCACGTTAGTGAAATTTTGTATGCATATGGTAATCGTAATAAAGGTTTGTGATGACATGTTCATCTCGTATTCAATTAGGCTACGATTTGGTTCCACGAGGCTGACTATGTGACAACTTTATCCTTTGGAATCCTCCCATTGCCAATTGAATCGAGCCTAGAGAGTCGCGTTATGTGATGAAAAGGAATGTGTTTTCATGCTAAGTGTATTTTGGTTAAATCACATTAGATGTAATTGACTAACAAAATGGATGGCACGATTTTAATGATATTCATATTAATCCATCAGTTCAATTAATTGGAAATTAATATATAAGTTGAATTAAATTAATTGGATTAATTTTGATTAGATTAAAGTAATTAATTAAAAGTCAATTGATTGGACTTGGATTTAATCAATTACACATGAGTAAGATGGAACAAAGCCTTCCAATAAGGCCTTTCGGCCGCCCCCTCTTAATTTACCTAGGGGTTTTTGTTTACCTGGTATAAGAAGTTAGTCAGTATAAGAACTTTGAAGAAGTAATTCTAAATTTGATTTTGAACCAAAAAGAAAACCTAACGCAAGAGAAAGAAAAATTCTCTCCCTATCTCTCCACCTAGCCGCCGCCATTGTTATCGGGGCTTTAATGGAGATTTTTCTTCCGCGTGATAATCTAGAGGCAGGAGTGGGTGACTGATTATTCGAATTTTTTCGTCAAGAGGTAATTTGATTATACTCTTTCATATATTTTCTCATTAAGAAATAATATCATGAAACCCCGAATTCGATTTCTAGAGAGATTCGAATTAAAAAATTTATCCGCTAGACCGAATCACAACAGGGTCAAGCTTAGTGTCATACAGACACTTTACCTAAGAAAGTTTATAAATAGGACTTCAGCTAAGCCAAAATATAGAGCAACAAGCTTACAAGCCAAATCTCTGTTGCATTGAAGTCTCAAACCTTAAAATTTCCGAATAGCTCAAACATTCCATTAGCTTTTCATCAATCCCCGAGACAGTCATCCAATATCTCAAATATCTTTTTAAGAAGAACCATACACTATTACTGAGATATTCAAGTTGTTTAAACTTCCAAATATCAAAACAAACCAGTTGACCAAAACCCTATTCAGGCTCGCAATCTGTGTGAAGACGAAGTTGAATACTTGCATTATTTCTAGGTGAAAGAAGCAGGCGGATCGAAGTATATTGGAGCTGAAATCTGTGTGACCAAGTAGCTCAAGCCAATCTTTATCCAATCTATCCTCTTTGTGTAAAAGACTCCGTGTGACTCTTCGAGAATCATTTAGTGGATTTCCTCCGAGTTGAAAAAGGAGAAGAAGGATATTGTTTGGATTACACCACCTAACGGACCTTTCAGAGTTTGTGTTCTTTACTTTAGCGTTAATTTTTTCTATTGTCTCATATCATTGCATAAAACGAATCAGTAAATACATTGACAAAATTAGTTTTGTTAGGATTATGCCCTCCATGCCATAGAGAAATTAGATTATTAGGGCATTACATTTATGTTGTACAAACTCTTATTCATTAATAAAGGCATAGTTTTTGTTCATATCAATCTTGATGGCATTAATATAAGTATTAACAAATAAGTCCAAGGTAATCAAGAGGGAGCTTTTACTCCTCAATTGTCTGAGGAGATGGACACTAGAAGTATCGGTTCCTTGTTTACTTAAACCAGAGTTTGCAAGTCGACGAGTCTTAATTGGGCAATAAGACCAGGCTTGCATAACACAAGCAAAAACTGTCAATCGGTCACTTTGATGGTGGGAGCTTGGTCTTCGATATGTCAATGGAATTGATATATTCGAACACAGCTCATCGTAATTCAATCACATGGGCATTTACTCTTGGATAGTCAATGATTGAATTACTAGCCGCGGTAGTGTATGTGAGCCTTAGACTGAGGATTCATGATGATTGGACTTGTTACACTGAACGAGTTATTAGAATAGTTAGATCCATTTCACCCTTTGGTGGGATCAACCTCGAAGTGCGGTTCAGAAGGACAATTCACAATTGTTCGGTGATTGCCAATTGGGGATTCACTGTCTCAGGTAGTAACGAGTTAACGTCCAGTGCGATCGTAGGTAAATAAAATTACAAGTCTTTGGCGAAAGGAGGAGAACTAACTTATTTATAGTGCATAAGGGTAGTTCAGTAATTTCACCTTACAATGATTCCCTGAAGCACAGCATCGAGTTCCGTGAATTTGATATATTCCATGACTCTCACTCGATTGGGATGTTACAGTGAAGGACTTACACTCACATGGTATCTGTGACCTAAAGCTAAACATGCCCATCTAACAGGCCAGGACGGCCGGCCCACTTAGTTGTAGGAGAGTTGGAGTTTATTTAAAGAGCTCCAATACCTAAACTAATTCATAACGTGTGATTCGGAATCAGCCCTTACACAGTAATTGGACAAGATAGAAAATCCCCTACCCTCTCTCTGACCTAGCTACCACCTTCAGCTGTCAGAGAGGAGCTGAGAGTTTTTCGATAGTCTTTTCCGCGTGATATCTAGAGGTAGGATTTTCATGGATTGCTACTATCATCAATCAATAGGATTCAATTCACTCTTCAAGGGGTAAACCGATTATTTCCTTTTTACTGTAAAAAAATAAACAATAAATCGAATTAATTCATGGTTTGGAATTTTTTTTTATTCGCTACGTTCTTATTCGAACAATTCCCAACAATGGTATCAGATCCAAATTCATGGCTTTGTTGATTTCTATCGTGTGTATGAATGTTTTATTTGATGATAACATGAACATGATCTATGCATATTGTATGTTTTTTATTTTGAATCAAATTTCGATTGGGTGTAAATCTGAAAATTGAATCTGAAAAAAATAAAGTTGGACTTGGAATTGTTTCTAATTGGATCAAATCTGGAAAATGAAGCTGAATCAGAAAGGGCGGCAGCGCCTCCATCGCGCCGCCAGGAACACCATCTTACTACCAATGTAAACAGCAATGGCGATGCCAGAAGCACCGAAAGGTTACCTTTCGCAGTTTGCCGCTGAAGGGTCGGTCATTGTATGCCATCCTAAGCCGTTATGGGAGGCGCAGCTATGAAAATTGATTTGTACGGCCACACTGTTAAAACTATGCAAGACGGCACTGGATGCGCTACTGTGTGTCATTCAACAACAAAGATAAGCCGTCATTGATGCGCCCTTGCGCCACAATGATGATCGGCCAAGGATGTGAGTGTCACCTAGCCAGTCTCACGGACTCACACCGAAACCTAAACGGGATAAAGTGTATTAGATCAATACGAACCTTTAGGTCATAGACAACCCTATGAGTATAAGCCCTTCACTATAACATCCCAATCGAGTGAGAGTCATGGTTTATGTCAAACTCACAAGACCCGATGCTATGCTTAATAAATCATAGTAAGATTAATTTACTAGACTACCCTTGCGTTCCATACACAAGTTAGTTTTCCTGCTTTGGCCAGAGACTCATAACTTCATTTACCTACAATCGCACATGACGTTAACTCATTTACTACTCGAGACTGTGAATCCACACTACTGTGACTAATAATTCAATCATTGACATTCCCCGAGTAATTACCCATGTGATTGAATTACGGCAGGTCATGTTCGAATCTATCAATTCCAATGACATATTTGTGGAACAAGCTCCCTGATTCGTTATGAATTCACATGTTTCAGAAGTTCATATTCATAATATTTACATTGGTTTATACATGATTTATGCCACATATGCGTTTGATTTGTGTGCTTATTGAGTAAAGGTAGAAAATCATTGCAATTGAGGGAAACAGGACAAAAATGCAGAATTTTAGAATATTTAGATTCCAAATATGAAGAAGTCTCCATATACACAATTGTAAAGATTTGTTTTGTCTTCCCATGACAACTTGAATCACCCAAATCGGAGATCTGTAGAAGACGTTATGAAGGAAAAAGGATCCCTGTGCAGACAGAAAAAGTTGATATTCCAGCATCCGAACGTTGGGATGTTTGGTGCCCGAACGTGAGTAAACTAGCGTTCAAATGTGCTGTTGGCGAGAAAAAGTCCGATTTTAAGAGTTTTTATGCACAGACGTGAGAATGGTCTGAGGACGAACATTAAGACGACTTGCGCACGGACGTTAGGAGCACAACATTCGAACGTTGATGTCAGCGGAACAATTTTGGAAATTTCCAATTCTAATTCAACGAGGATTCTTACACCCATTGATTATAAATACTAGATCAGTTCTCTAGGGTTTTGTACCATGAAATAGCAGACGAAATATACTTAGAGTATAGCCCCATTAGGGTTTAGATTTAGTTTTTACATATTCATGAAGATCTACACAAACCCTTGAAGGTGAAGAAATCAAGAAGCACGAAAGGGATGCAGATCGAAGTTCAACTATCAAATTTAAGAGGGAGTTTTCTTAAATTAGATTTATATTTGTCTATTGAAATGAATCTTTCTTTGTTTTTCTAGCTTTTATATTTGTTGATGGATTATATTCTTTGAACTAAGGCCATGTTTAGGCTAATTTATGAGGTTTGAGTTATAAATTGTGCTTTTCATATTAATTCTTTTGTTGCTTTATATTATAATCTTGTTCTTAATGCTTCATATGATAAGCTACCATATGTATGAATTCATGCTTAAATTATATGTTGGGGAGAAAGTGATTAAGGTGGAAAAAGGATTAATAACATTTTCTAAGTCAGTTGATGCTAGGGATAGCTACATACTTCGGATGCTGTTAGCCAAGTTTATTTGGAGGGATAATTCTGAATAAATTTGGGAAAAATTCTAGTGTTTAATGCGTGCAGTAGAGATTGCTACCACCAATCTAGTATAGGTTATCATGAGCGAGGGATCAGCGTGATAATAATCTTAAAGAATATTCCACCTTAGCAACATTAATCTAATAATATGAAAATGTGATTTTAATAAGAATTAATCAATTTATGCCAATATATGTTTCTTAATTGCTCTCTTCCATAGCTATCTTGACTTCGACATCTTGTTTTCTTTTATTTTTGTTCCATAATATTTTAGTTAATTCTTGTTTTAGTTTATTTTATTGCTTTTAAAATCTTTAAATCTTTAGTTTTCGTTCTCGCTGGCTTTAATTTTATTTTTTTTTGGAAAAATTAAGCGTATCTATTAAAACTCAAACGAGATTACAATTACTCCAAGCATGCCTGGGTCTCACTATCAGACAAATTTACATTTCACAACATTCCATATTTTCTCTACAACCTGCTGTACCGTACTTCTCCCTACCCCAAACAGTCTACGATTCCTCTCTAACCAAATAAAGTAGACTATAGCTGCAAAAAGAGCTCGCTTTTTACAACTGACCTGAGTTCTTCCATTACTAATCTTTAAGCCCCAGTTAACTGTTTCCTGTCGCAATTTCTGTTTGCATCTAATCTGCATACAATCCCAGCACTGTCTCCTAACCTCATTGGTAAACTCACAAAGGAAAAAAACATGATCCCTTGATTCCTCTATATCTGCACAGAGTAGGCATCTCTCATCCTCTATCGATTTCTATTTGCTAATTCTATCACGAGTTTTTAGCCTGTCTAACATTGCAAGCCATAAAATGAATCGGTGTCGAGCAACGAGTCCCTTACCCCACACCAATTTCCTCCAGACAACCTCTTCCTTGTGTTCTCTTGCGTGCTCATATGCCTTGTGGATACTAAATTGACCCTATTTCCAATCATTTTGTAACATATCAATAGCATCCAGAAATTGAGTTCTTATAGAAATCAATCTCTTCCACCACCAAGAATCACTCCCCCTCGCTTACACTGACCAGACAGTACTAGATTTTAGATAATACGAGTGAACCCACCTTATCCACATGGAATCAGTCTTCTTGGCTATGTCCCATATTTGTTTAAACAAAGCAGCCATATTCCATTGCTCCAATGCTATTATCCCAAGTCCCTCTTCACTTTTTGATGCGCATACCTCCTTCCAACTCACTATAGCATGATATATCCCGTGAGCTCTCCCACTCCATAAGAAGGTTCTACAAATTTTCTCAATTTCCTGAATGACAGTTATAGGGAGTGGAAAAATTTGGCTCCAATACATTTGCACCCCAAAGATTACAGCCTCAATGAGGAGGACTCTACCAGCAAAAGATAAGAATTTTGATGTCCATGATGAAATTCTGTGAATTATCTGCTCGATCAACGGTTGATAGTTCTTGACACTAATCCAAGAGGAGATTAGAGGAACACCCAAGTATCTCATAGGCATTACACCCTCCGAGAAGCCAGTGACCTGTAGAAAGGACCAGTTTTCCATCTCCGCCACACCTCCACAGATAAGTTGGCTTTTATCCAAATTCGCATTTAGTCCTGACACTTCAGAGAACTGCTCAAACGTCTCCTTTACTTTGCAAATGGACCGCTCCTCCCCTTTGCAGAACATCATGAGGTCATCTGCAAAGCACAAATTCACCAAGCCCACTTTCTTGCATTTAGGGTGAAACTTAAACACCGGGTCTCTTTGTAATAATTTGAAGCTCCTTGGTAAATAGTCCATTACTAACACAAAAAGGTAAGGGGACATTGGATCCCTTTGCCTCAATCCTCTTTTCCCCTTAAAGTTACCAAAAACTTCCCCATGCAGCATAATTGAATATCTTGCTGTAGTAACATAGAGCATAATCACCTGAACAAACTCCTCCGGGAAACCATAGGCTTGAAGAATTTTAGTCAAAGAGTCCCAGCACACTGTATCGTAGGCTTTCCTGATATCTACCTTCATAACCACTCTAGGTGACACTCCTTTTCTATTGTAGCCCTTTACCAGCTCATGAAAAAGTAGCACATTATCTACAATGGACCTTCCTTTAACAAAAGCTCCCTGAGCTTGATCCACCAATTTAGGTAACACTCTTTTAAGTCTATTGCAAATAATTTTTGAAATAGCTTTATATAGCATTGTACAACAGGCAACCGGCCTAAAATCATTCACAATTGAGGGTGCCTTACATTTTAGAATAAGGTGAAGCATGGATTGATTAATCTCTGTGAGCAGTTTCCTTTTAGTGAACACATCTAGAACTGCTGTACATATCTCATCTCCAATTATGTGCCAAGAACTTTTATAGAAATATGAATTATAGCCGTCAGGTCCAGGACTCTTTTCATCAGGGATAGAGAAAAAGGCCTTCTTGATTTCCTCCCTCGTGACGGGTTGCTTTAAGGTCAACAAATCCTCTTGTTGCAGCAAATAGCCCTGTGGAATAACTGTCCGATCAATTCTAGGTTGTGTTGTACAACTTGCTCCCATTAGGTTTTGATAAAAATTTAAGATCTCATTCTTAATTACATTTGGATCATCAAGAGTGACTCCCCTGCTGTTTTTAAGGACTAAGATTTTTCCTTGTGCTCTTCTTTCTTTAAGTCTTGCAAAATGATACTTTGTGCACTCATCTCCTTTGTGAAAGAAGTCCACTTTCGCTCTCTGTTTTAGGAACTCAATCTCCATTCTTAAAAGATGCCTCAGCTCATCATATGTTGCTTTTTCTTGCTAGATCAGATTTGAGTCAAAGGGAGCCTCACTTAGAGTTTCCCTCACTGCCTGCAACTTGCTCCTCGCAGTTAGCACTTGTTCAGAGATATTTGAATAATGCCCTTTGTGTAATTCTTTCAATCTCTTCTTGAGTTGCTTAATTTTTTAGACAACTTTATACATCCTACACCCTGCCACCTCTTTTGCCCATTCTTCTTTAATAATATCAAAAAAGCCTTGGTGATATCTCCAGCCATTCAAGAATCTAAAAGGGGGATTTCCAAACTTCAGCTCCTTTATAGTTAGAATCATTGGACAATGGTCTGAAAGGTCTTTATCATTAAACCGGACATGAGAACCCTCCATTTGATTGAACTACTCACTGTTAGCTACTACTCTATCTAATTTGCAGTAAGTTCGTGTTTCAGCATCCTGATGATTGCACCATGTATAAAAATGTCCTGAATATGATATATCAGTCAGTCCCACATGTTGAAAACAATCTCTCATTGCCTCGCTTCCACCAGCAAAAGACCCATCACTACTCAGCTTTTCATCTTGGTGTAATGTTGCATTCCAGTCACCCATTAACACCCAAGGCTCTTCATAATTTTGTCTCTTTATATCCTCCCATTGTGAAGCTCTCCCCACTTCATCATTATGAGCATACACTACAGACAATATAAAAGCAAATTTTCCAATCACCATTCGACAACTGATCAGTTGTGCAGTCACCAACTCGACTGTGCATTTGACATTTTGTTTTTTCCACATTAACCAAATTCTGCCATTTAACGCAGCTATATAATTGTTTATAACCTCCCACTCATTCCCAAAACCTTTTCTTATTTTTTGATACTTTTGTGGTTTAACTTTTGTTTCTACAATTGCCATGACATCCAGTTTATGGGCTGAACTCAGCTTCCTAGCAGCTTTCTGCTTCTCAGCTGTATTCAACCCCCTTATATTTCACACACCAATATTCATTGATCTGGAGGGTCGTCAATCAGAATTGGTCCACCCTCTACACTACTGCCCACTTGGCTCAGAACTTGGAATAAGTTAGACAGGGCGTTCTGGACTTCAACGTTAGTAGCCTTCTCTGTCCAATTATTCCCTTTCTTTTATCCTGTGTTTCTCACTTCCTGTCATTCCTTGATGAATCCCTTCCCTTTATTAGACTGGATACTAGCAGTTGTATCCCTATTCTGTGTTAGAGTGTTGAGCTCATTGCCTGGCTGAGGTTGCATCTGTGTTGAGCTACTGGCAACTACAGGATTAGCTGCTGGACTACTCTCCTTTTGAATCCCTGCCTCACCCCCAACCTTTTTCCACTGTTGGAGGATTAGTTTGTGACAGGTGGCTTCCTTATGTCCCCATTTGTTACACTTTTTGCAATACATGGGAATCCACTCGTAAACCACTGCTTGTTTCAAAACAGAACCCTCCCCTTAAGTTCTGATGCGAATTTCCTTTGGTAAGGCACTCCCTACCTCGACATTGACCAAGATTCGTGCATAATCCAGCCTCAGTTTCTTACCGGTCATCTCATCCGTATATAGGGGCTCCCCTATCTTACTAGCAATCTTGCTCAAACATGAAACACCCCATAAACCGATAGGTAATTTTGGCAATTGGACCTATATTGGAACAGTTCTAATTGTCTCCTCTTTATCCATTTCTCCTTGCCACTGTTTAACAATCAAAGGCTTTGAGTAAAAAAACTGTATACCTCATTTGAATACAGCATTTAGATCGTCTTCATTTTCAAAGCGGAGTATGAATCCACCACCTTGTTTCACCACCCTGGGCATTGCTAACCCCTTCCATCGATTCTTCAAAAAGTTCACCATAACCGGCACTGGGACCTCTTGACTCAAAATAAAAGCATACAGCGAGTGTTTCCAGTATGCTATCTTCGGTGCTACTTCATCCTTGGTGATATATATTTCCCCCGTAGCAGTCTTAATGTGTTGCAGTTTCAATTCACTTTCACTGTCTCTATTGCCAGCAAACAGAGCACTCCAAGTTTGGGTCCCTTTTCCCATAATTCCTGGGACCTTTTCAGCAATCACTGGTGGTGCCATCTTCTCCAGGGAGCTTGTATTCTCCGAGAGTTCCCCGTTTCTCACATCTGGGCCTTCTGCCCACAAATCCTCTGTATCAATTAACAGATCAACTTCTTCTACCAAATTCACCTGGGTTTCTTCTGTAGGTTCTTCCTCCTGGATTTCTGATCGTTCCTCCAACACTGGTGTAGCATGAATTGACTGTGTTGATGCAATCGAGCTCGATGAGGTTCCCGTGTTCCGTTTCCCCCTTGTCTTCGCCATTTTAGGTTTTGAGGCGCAAGTTAGTGGCTAACCTGCGCTGAGAACAAAACTCTCCTGAAACCCTCCCACGATATTTTTTTGGCTTTAATTTCTCCTAAAACTAAAATACAAATCTCTGTGGGTTGGACATCCCGGACCTAATTGTCCACTCTATTACTACACATGACCAGTCCTCTAACTGTAAAAACACGTAGAGTTCTACCGTGTCACTCCCACCATTCCAAAGTGACCGATTGACACTCCTTGTCAAAGCTTGCATCATACAAGTCTAGTCATAATTCCCAATTATGACTCCTTAACTTGTGAACTCTAGTTTAAGTAAACAAGGAACCGACACTTCTTGTACCGATCTCCTTGAATCATGTGAAGTAGAAGCTCCCTCTTGAATACTCTGGACATATTTGTTCAATACATTGTTAATGCTATCAAGATTGATATAAGCAAAAACAAATGCCTTTTATTAATTTAAAGAAAGTTTGTACAGAATAAAACTAAACGCCCTAAACAATCTAAATCCTCTATGGCATGAAGGGCATAATCTTAACACTACCTAATTAACATATCTAAGCTTCATCCTACTTTGGTAATTGCTAAAATCGCTAAGTCTAAGTTGTCTTCATTCTAGCTCTTAACCAAGTGCTTATCTTTCGAAGCATTCAAAACATTTTAAGAGGCAAGAAAATTTTTGAAGTTCGAAGAAAACTTCAGGGTCTGTTCAACCCCCCACTTCTAGACCCATTTCATATACCACTGGAGACTAACAGACACGTACTCAGGCGTGCACATTCATTGAACCGCTTATTTTAGATAGATATAATTATACGCCAGTTTAATTTGATAAGAGCGTATGGGAAGTGTATTTTTTGGACTTATCCACATGTTACCTTTAGCGATTAAAATAATGCATGTTTTTGAAATATTTTACTTAGAAATGAAGGGAATTATTTCAGCGCTAAGTCATCTTTTCGTAAAAAACGTAATGAACGCTAAGCGTCAAATCCGATTAGTAAGCTTTCAATATTATATGCATAAATATAAGCGCTGATGATCAACGTAAAATTTTGAAATCATAATTTTTGATCATTGACGTTTTCTGGTTTGAAGAAGTACACATTTAAGGTTCCCCCTAAATTTGATAACTTATTTCAATTTTGAAAGGCATTTTGACATAAATATAAGGTGGATTTCTCCTAAATTGTATGCCTATTAAAAGTAAGATTCTTCATGATTAATCGTTTAAATCAATCGTGCTTAGTTCACTTCTTAAAGTGAGAAATCATTGTTCGTTGAGCGCATTGGTGAAGATAAGTGGCATCACCCAGTGAACCTTTCATATCTTTGGTTAAGGGGCGCCTGGGCATGGTCGTGCGAAGCATCCATCTTGAATTTGTTTGATACACTATCTTTCGCCCTTTTCTTCGTTTGCATCCATTTAAGACCTGAAACCAACACACGGATTAAACGCAAAATGTGGTAACATTGCTTAAAAGACACGTAAAAATGACCCCTATCACTGAGCGCCGGAACAGAGCGCTCAAGGGAGCCGCTAGGACGATGTTAGCAAAGTCCAAGCTTGCTCCTAGGTTTTGGGACGAAGCGATGAACACTGCATGTTACACTCAAAACCGTTGCATGATCAAAAAACATCGTGGCAAAACTCCATATGAACTATGGAAGGGACATATGCCAAATGTTTCATATTTTCACGTCTTTGGTTCAAAATTCTTTATTCATAATAATGGATCCCAAAGCCTAAAGACATTTGATCTTAAAGCGGGTAAGGGAATCTTTCTAGGCTATGCCAAAAATGGAAAGAATTTTTGCATTCTCAATAAGATCAAATAGAGGGTTGAGGAATCTATTCACGTTGTTTTTGATGATGCTAACCAAGAACCGAGTAAGGTTAACGCTAATGATGTAGGAGTTGAAGATTTGTGTTAACAATCATCAAATATCACTATTAATGACGAAAGTGACGATGATGATGAGATCTTAGTGCCCCCTCCTAAGAATACTCATAAGCTTATTAAGGATAATACTGTAAGGACCGTTGATGATCATGAAAGGAATGATCATCAAGAGCAAGATAGAATCTGTGAATTAGAAGCGCCTATACAAGAAGGTCGTCAAGTGCCTGTGTCAGTTGACCAACCGCCTGGTGAACCTCTTGACCCATTCCAGCCAGATAGACTATGGGTACGTGATCATCCATCATAGCAAATTATTGGAGATGTAGGAGCTCCTGTAAGGACTAGGGCCGCTACATTCAATGAGGCCATGTTCGTAAGCTTCTTATCTCAAATGGAACCTAAGAAAGTAGATGAAGCGCTAAGTGATCCTGATTGGATTGAGGCCATGCAAGAAGAGCTTAATCAGTTTGAACATAGTAAGGTTTGGACACCTATACCAGGACCAGCTCACCAAGGACTTATTGGGACTAGATGAGTTTATAGAAACAAGATGGATGAGAATGGTATTGTTATAAGAAACAAAGGAAGACTTGTCTCTCAAGGATATTGACACGCGAAATCCTAGCAAGTATACTAGGTCGTGCAAAGTAATAAAGTGGACTATTTAGCCCGGGGTGTATCGTCTCCACAGGGACAATTGGATTAAATACTCGTAATTGCTATATTACCTATTTGTAAGCTAAATCAATTTATAAGATGATAGGTGTTTATACTATGAAAATAACTAAAGATAACTAAAATGATTATCAAGGTAATAACTCAAATGGAAAGAGATGATTGGGTTATGATCCTACTATGTTCTATTCTATGTTCATGAACTCTGAATTATCCGGATTCTTAGAACGCTCTTGTTATGGCGAAACCCCCTAATGTATTTATTATCCAATCTCTTGAAATAACAAGCATATACTAGTTAACAACTTCCTATATCTCTATAGTGAAGATTGAATTAACTAACATGCATTTAGGTTCAAAGGAATTCCTTGTTTACGAAGATCCTACATTCAATCGGGTCATCTTATCACAAAAAGCCACACAACGCTATCGATTCTATCTCTAGTCAATTGTTACGTTATGATGTTTGATTTTTCGATCTCCCTTTATCTATCTCCTCTCGGTCTCAAAACAAAGCATTATATCAAACACATGGTGATCATTCATGTGAAAGCATTAAGCATAAAATCAAACATGTAACAAGAATGTAATAAATCCGGAAATTAATCATTCATTAAACACAAAACATCACAAAATATTCACATAACCCAACCACAAAGATGCTTAGCTCATACTTACAACAACAAGTGATTCAACAACTCTACAAGACATAATTGACATACTAATCAAGAGAAAGAGTTGAATTACTCCCTATTATAAAGTGTGAATCCAAACTTTGATGATGAAAATGATGATGATGAGGATGAAGATGGCTCTTCAAGCTTCCTTAGGACTTCCCATGGCTTCCCCTTGGTGTTTTTGAGCATTTCTTAGTGTTTTTCAAGAGAAAAGTGTGTTATAAAGTGAGAAAACGGCGGACTTAATTTTAGGGCTTCGGGAGAATTGGACCGCGGCACAAACTCTTATCAGACCGCGGTCCTCTGACGCAGAATTCACAGCTTTTGTATTTTGATCATAACTCTCTCTACAAATGTCGGATTGAGTTGATTCAAGTTGATACGCGAAGCTAAGAAATAGATCTACAATATTGAGGAAGAAACCTTAGTATGATTAGGCCTGTAAGAGGACGAAAAACGCATTTATATATGAGCATTGTGTAAAATCTTTCGTCAACTATCTTCTTTTGTTTATTTCTTCAATTTCAAGCTCAATTTGGATCTCTTTTCTCGTCTTTCATGCGTAAATCAAATTTTATCCTACAAAACAAAATATATACCAATCAAAGCATTATGAGGGATAAAAAATGATCAAAGTAACGATCAAATCATATTACAATGGGGCATAAAATACTGTAAAATATGGACTTATCAACTACCCCCCAACTAGGCTATGATCGTCTCGATCAATAAATGGCGAACAAGACTCAGAAGTTCAGATTTTACAACTTGCTTTGGGATCTTGAAAGGTTTTATGTCTCAATTATCAAGCACGTACATGAATTAAACCCTCGTAAATGATTATGACAAGTTACACTTTACCTAGAACACTCAACAATTTGAAAGCCTCCAAAACATCTTCGATTCCATCTCAAAATCATGAACTCCATATCCATTTTTATGCCAAGAGCACACTTTAAACAAGATTATGCAAACTCATTAGATAATAAAAACATTAAAACACTTCAAAACTTGTTAACCTATCGGTGTGCATGAAATGTGAAAGTCAAGATCAAAAGGTCTTTTTGGCTTGTAACGTAAGGCTAGGTAATGGCTTGGACGGGAATATATGGATAAAGCGACTAAACTCAAGAAATCATACAACTCAATATCATCGAGCTAAACACTCACTTATTAACCGAATAAATCTCCACATCTCGCCACTTATAGCTTTCTGATTTCTTTTCCCCTTGAACTCATAACCCCAAAACTTGTTTCTTTTGATGCTAGGGGTGGAAAAATGATTCCCAAACCAAATAAATCACATTGAAGCTCAGTTCCTAGCCAAGTCGAGAGAGAGCTCACATAATATATTTTTCGGTAACTTCCAATCCTCGACTCTTTAGCCAACTTACAACATTTCTTTTTCCTCTCTTGATTTCACATAAACTCAAGACCTCAAAATTTTTCAAAATCATCAAGAACAAACACACCTTTTAACCCATTAATCCATGAGATTCGACACCCAAAACAAAGCGTAAACCCAAATTAAAGCCAAATGATATGAAGTTATATGCTCTCTTACTTGGGAAATAGACTTTGTTTTTTTTTCTTTTAGGCTAAAGGGTGGTTGGTGTGGCTTGCGAACGAAAATCGAATGGTGGTTTTTAGTGTGCTAAACACACTCCATTCTTATCAATACGGCTCAAATAAGGTCTAGAGATTATGTAATATCGTGAAGGCCAATTGTAAGGTTAAAGAAAATGAAAGATGGCCTAAATCATTTCATGACTTCGCACACTCAACACACATTTCAAAGTTGACAAAATTGAACGCTCAATGCTTTAAATCCTCAACAATTTACATAAGCATGGCTAAAAAGGCTTTCACATATAAAATACGACAAATTATTTCATCTTAGATGAAGTAGAGACACTCAAATGAATCATGCTCCAAGCAAAAGTATAACAAATCATGAATATGAAATCATTGACTATCACAGTTTTCTAATCCCAAATCAAGCATGAAACTTAACAAATGAGTACAAGTCACACCATATCACCACATCACAATAAAATTAGGACGTCTACCCCCCAACTAATCTAGCACATTGTCCCCAATGAGCGGAAAAACACATGTAAAGTAAAGGAAAGAAAGACGTCCCTGATGTTTGAATCTAAGTGATGTCCAAAACGCAAAAGAGCAACAAGGCGAAGAGTCTGAAAAATAACGCCTAGCCAGCTGTGAAGTTAGAAAAACAAGAAGAGACAAAAAGCATCATCATAACACTAAAAACACACAAAACGAGAAAAACAAAACAAAAAGAAAAATAACGGAAATGAAAGAAAGCATGTAAAACGTGGGTTGCCTCCCAAGAAGCGCTTGTTTTAAGTCATTAGCTCGACTCCTTTTCATTTCTTAACCAACGCCACTTGTGCATCCAACAGGACTCCATATAGTATCTTCATTGTGCATTACCATTGTTCCTCCGTTTTTCAACGCATTGTTATGGGATCCATCTACAAGTTCAACCTGGTAAATACCATGAGACGAAGAAGAATGTGTATTCTCATTGAAAATATTAAACTCTATCATCTCTTCCCCAATAGTAAATGTTACCCTCCCACTTTTTACATAGATAGTTGCATCAGCTGTTGCCAGAAAAGGGCGCCCCAATATGATTGGAACCTCGACATCCTCTTCCATGTCCAATACAAGAAAATCAACAGGGACTATAAATTTATCGACTTTTACCAATACATCCTCCACAATGCCTCTCGGGTATTTAATTGATCTATCAGCAAGTTGTAGAGAGACTGTCGTGGGCTTTGGTTCTCCAAGTCCCAATTTCCTGAAAAGAGAAAAAGGAAGCAAGTTAATACTAGCTCCTGAATCGCATAAGACTTTAGAAAATGAAAGAGAACCAATCGTGCAAGGGATAGTGAAACTCCCGGGGTCCTTAAGCTTAGTGGGAAGCTTATTTTGAAGTATTGCCGAACATTCCTCGGTGAGTGCAACGGTGGCATGTTCCTCAAGCTTGCGTTTGTTCGAAAGAATTTCCTTAAGAAACTTAACATAGCTTGGCATTTGAAGGATAGCATCTGCAAAAGGAATGTTAATGCGCAATTGTTTCAACATTTCTATGAATTTAAGAAATTTAGCATCAAGTTTTCCCCTTTTTAGTGCCAAAGGAAAAGGTGGCCGTGGCTGTACAAGTTCAGGAGCGGTGCGGGGTGCAGAATCAATTTTATCCGGAGCAGGTAAGGGTGTCGCGGTACAGCACCGCGGTTCTTCGCATTGCTGTGGTTCTGTGCCGCGGCATGCATCTAAAATCTGTGGATCTGTGCTGTTGTGCCGCGGTTCCGTGTCGCGGCACTCCTCAGAAGAATTCGGTACTAGAATTTTCGACCGCGGCACAGTGCCTCGGCACGCTTCTGAATTTTGGAAATTTGCAGCACCAATTTCTCTACCACTTCTCAATGCGATGGCCAGAATCTGTTCTTTCGTGTTCTTCTCGGTGTCACTAGGTAGTGATCCCGGTGTTCTACTTGAAAGTTGACTAGCCAATTGTCCCAATTGAGTTTGTATGTTGCTCACATTAATTTCAAGGTTGTGACACCGTTCATCATTTCTCGTCATATATTCATCAGTTTTCTTTACATATTGGAGCATCAATTCTTCAAAACTCTGTTGCTTTTCCTGTGGTTGGTAACCTCCTAATTTGTGAAATGTGTTGGGTTGAAAACCCCCTTGGCGTTGAAATGGCGGTCTATCACCGTGTGATTGAAACCCAGGAGGTTGCTTCACCACATTGTTGTTGTTACTCCATGAGAAGTTTGGGTGATTTCTCCACCCCGGATTATATTTTTCAGAAAATGGATCGTTTTGTGTCCTATTTGAATTTTGCACATAATTCGCATCTTCAACACATTCGGAATGATAAGATTGACTGCCATGTTGACACTCCGTAATGTGATGATTTCCACCACAATTTTCACACAACGTTTGCACTTGGTTTACTGAGAAATTCATAGCATCCAATTTCTTGTGCAATAGTTCTACTTGATTAGCTAGTGAAGTGGAAGCTTCCACTTCATAAACTCCACTCGCCTTCTTTGGAAGTATTACTCTCTCGGTAGGCCATTGGTAGTTATTTTCCGACATTCTATCGATCATTTCCCAAGCCGCTTGTGGTGGTAAATTCATGAGTGAACCACCCGCAGCTGCGTCTAGATGAGTGCGAAGGCCGGGTCCAAGGCCTTGATAAAAGATGGTCACTTGAGTCCAAACTGCAAAACCATGGTGAGGGCATTTTCAGAGAAGTTCCTTGAATCTTTCAAGTGCTTCATAGAGTGACTCTCCCTCCATTTGTCGAAATCCTTGTATCTCAACTTTGATAGCGGCTGTTTTCCCCGGTGGAAAATACTTACTCAAAAACTTCTCCACCAACTGGTCCCAAGTATGAATGAATGCCGTTGGCAATGAGTCAAGCCAAGCTCTTGCTTTATCCCTCAATGAGAACGGAAAGAGTGTCATTCTAATAGCATCATCGGTCACTCCATTTTGTCGAAATGTGCTCAAATAGCTAAGGAACTTGGTAATGTGAGCATGTGGTGACTCATCCGCCGTACCCCGATATTGTTCATTGGAAATGAGTTGAAGAATAGCCGGTGATATTGTAAAATTGTTTGCTTCTACCGTGGGTAGTACGATAGCACCAGCGGCTCCATGAACAGTGGGTTGCATATAATCACGTAAAGGACGGGGAGCTTGCTCTTGTCTTTGTGCTAATGTGGCAGCAACAGCGGCTTGAATCAAGGCTTGAATTCCCGGGTCCTCTAAATTAACGGGATTGTTCCCTTCCATTGCCTCAAATTGACTCTCGTTTTGGCTTTGTGCTCGTCTTCTTCTATTGAAAGTGCGCTCGATCTCAGAATCAAAATCTTCAAGGTTTCCTTGAGATGTGCGGGTCATGCACTACTCAAAGAAGTCAACCTAACAATAGAATCAAAAGAACCAAAATTAAAACGTAAAAACAACAAACCAAAACGCAAAAACAGCAACTTTTAACATAAAAAAAGCAACTCAAGATGTAAAAACAGCAAACCAAAATAACAAAACAGCAACTAAACCATAAAAACAGCAACTAAAACACAAAAACAGCAACTTAAAACACAAAAACAGCAACTTTAGACGTAAAAACAGTAAATCAAAACGTAAAAACAGCAAACCAAAATGCAAAAACAGCAACTTAGTCTTAGAATAGATAAGTGAATTACAATATCAAATAACGCAATTGTCCCCGGCAACGGCGCCAAAAACTTGACACGCGAAATCCTAGCAAGTATACTAGGTCGTGCAAAGTAATAAAGTGGACTATTTAGCCCGGGGTGTATCGTCTCCACAGGGACAATTGGATTCAATGCTCGTAATTGCTATATTACCTATTTCTAAGCTAAATCAATTTATAAGATGATAGGTGTTTATACTATGAAAATAACTAAAGATAACTAAAATGATTATCAAGGTAATAACTCAAATGGAAAGAGGTGATTGGGTTATGATCCTACTATGTTCTATTCTATGTTCATGAACTCTGAATTATCCGGATTCTTAGAACGCTCTTGTTATGGCGAAACCCCCTAATGTATTTATTATCCAATCTCTTGAAATAACAAGCATATACTAGTTAACAACTTCCTATATCTCTATAGTGAATATTGAATTAACTAACATGCATTTAGGTTCAAAGGAATTCCTTGTTTACGAAGATCCTACATTCAATCGGGTCATCTTATCACAAAAAGCCACACAACGCAATCGATTCTATCTCTAGTCAATTGTTACGTTATGATGTTTGATTTTTCGATCTCCCTTTATCTATCTCCTCTCGGTCTCAAAACAAAGCATTATATCAAACACATGGTGATCATTCATGTGAAAGCATTAAGCATAAAATCAAACATGTAACAAGAATGTAATAAATCCGGAAATTAATCATTCATTAAACACAAAACATCACAAAACATTCACATAACCCAACCACAAAGATGCTTAGCTCATACTTACAACAACAAGTCATTCAACAACTCTACAAGACATAATTGAAATACTAATCAAGAGAAAGAGTTGAATTACTCCCTATTATAAAGTGTGAATCCAAGCTTTGATGATGAAAATGATGATGATGAGGATGAAGATGGCTCTTCAAGCTTCCTTAGGACTTCCCATGGCTTCCCCTTGGTGTTTTTGAGCATTTCTTAGTGTTTTTCAAGAGAAAAGTGTGTTATAAAGGGAGAAAGGCGGACTTAATTTTAGGGCTTCGGGAGAATTGGACCGCGGCACAAACTCTTATCAGACCGCGGTCCTCTGACGCAGAATTCACAGCTTTCGTATTTTGATCATAACTCTCTCTACAAATGTCGGATTGAATTGATTCAAGTTGCTACGCGAAGCTAAGAAATAGATCTACAATATTGAAGAAGAAACCTTAGTATGATTCGGCCTGTAAGAGGACGAAAAACGCATTAATATATGAGCATTGTGTAAAATCTTTCGTCAACTATCTTCTTTTGTTTCTTTCTTCAATTTCAAGCTCAATTTGGATCTCTTTTCTCGTCTTTCATGCGTAAATCAAATTTTATCCTACAAAACAAAATATATACCAATCAAAGCATTATGAGGGATAAAAAATGATCAAAGTAACGATCAAATCATATTACAATGGGGCATAAAATACTGTAAAATATGGACTTATCAGATATTGCCAAGAAAAGGGCCTTGATTTTGATGAGACATATGCTCCCATCGCCTGTCTTGAAGCAATTCGTATGTTTCTAGCATACGTAGTATTCAACAAATTCATAGTGTATCAAATATGGATATGAAGAGTTTCTTCCTGAATGGTAAACTCCAAGAAGAAGTCTATGTGGAGCAACCACCAGGATTCATCAACAACCATGGTAAGAATATGGTCTACAAGCTAGATAAAGCACTTTATGGCTTAAAGCAAGCACCTCGAGCATGGTATGACACTCTCTCTATTTTTTGTATTGGTAAAGGCTTCTCAAAAGGCAGCGTTGATACAACTTTATTCAAAATTACCAATGACGAAGATATTCTCTGAGTCTAAATATATGTTGATGATATTATTTTTGGTTCTTCTAATAAGCGTCTGTGTCAGAAATTTTCAAAAATGATGCAAGATCCATTTGAGAAGCACTTTAGCTATGACAAGTGAAACAACTCCCTAATAGCATATTTTTTAACCAAACTAAATATACTCGAGATATGATTAAGAAATTTGGTATGAAAAATGCATCCTCTTCGAAAATTCCAATGAGCCAAACACTTAAGTTAGATAAACATGAAAAGTCGGAAGTAGCTTGATATAACTAATTATAGAGATATCATTAGATCACTTCTTTATCTTACCGCTTGTAGACCTGATATTATGTTTTTGGTATGCATGTGTGCACGTTTTCAAGCCAATCCTAAAGAGTAACACATAATTGCCGCAAAGAGAATCCTTAAATACCTAAAAGGCACACAAAATGTGGGCTTGTGGTTTCCAAAGGAATCTCCTTTTAAACTAATTAGTTACTTAGATGCAGATTTTGCAGGATACAAAAAAGATCGTAAGAGCACTAGTGGTACATGTCAATTTCTAGGTGATAGATTGGTTTTGTGGCATAGTAATAAACAACAATCCGTAGTGACTTCTACCACTGAAGCTGTTGTGCACAAATCCTTTGGATGGGGCAAAAACTTAGAGATTATGGAATAATCTTAGGTCCAACCCCTATCCATTGCGATAACCCAGTCGTTCATTCTAAAACTAAACACATTGACATCCACTATCATTTCTTACATAACCATGTTCAAAAGAAACATATGTCCATACAATTTATTGGTACAGAAAAATAATTAGTGGATATATTTACCAAAACGCTCAACGAACAACGTTTGCTCACTTTTTGAAGTGAACTAGGTATGATTGATTTAAATGCTTGATCATTTATAACATCATACTTTATAGGCATAAAATTTAGGGGGAATGTACCTTATTTTATGTTCGAATGTTTCAAAGAAAATACTAATGTGTTGTTAATTTTAGGGGGAACAAAAAAAGGGGAAGCTTAAAAGGGATAACTTTATTGGAAAAGTGCAATTGACCAAAAATATTTTTTCTGTATTGGTCATAAGCACTTGTATTTATGAATTAAAATTGGTTAGTCTCTTTTAACTATTTCAGCGTCTGAAGATTCTCTTGAAAGAAGCTAAACGCTTAACCAATTCTCAGTTAGCGCTTAATAAAATGAATTTCAAAAAGGGCATTTTACCTGACCGTAAACAGAGATAGTGGATAAATCAAGCAATTAATGATGATATGACATTCACCTCCTCTGATCAGTAAACCCAAAGGGTACTCAATACTTTTCAAAATGACAGTTCAGCGAGCCAAACGCTTAAGTTAGATAAAGATGAAAGTCAGAAAAAGGTTGATATAACTAATTATAGAGGTATCATTAGATCACTTCTTTATCTTACCGCTAGTAGACCTGATATTATGTTTTTGGTATGCATGTGTGCACGTTTTCAAGCCAATCCTAAAGGGTCACACATAATTGCCGCGAAGAGATTCCTTAAATACCTAAAAGGCACACAAAATGTGGGCTTGTGGTTTCCAAGGGAATCTCCTTTCGAACTAATTAGTTACTCAGATGCAGATTTTGCAGGATACAAAATAGATCGTAAGAGAACTAGTGGTACATGTCAATTTCTAGGTGATAGATTGGTTTTGTGGCATAGTAATAAACAACAATCCGTAGTGACTTCTACAGTTGAAACCGAGTGTGTAGCCGCTGGAAGCTGTTGTGCACAAATCCTTTGAATGAGGCAAAAACTTAGAGATTATAGAATAATCTTAGGTCCAACCCCTATCCATTGCGATAACCAAAGCACTTTAGCTATGACCCTAAACCCAGTCGTACATTCTAAAACTAAACACATTGACATCCACTATCATTTCTTACATAATCATGTTCAAGAGAAAGATATCTCCATGCAATTTATTGGTACAGAAAAATAATTAGTAGATATCTTTACCAAAGCGCTCAACGAACAACATTTGCTCACTTTATGAAGTGAACTAGGTATGATTGATTTAAATGCTTGATCATTCATAACATCATACTTTATATGCATAAAATTTAGGGGGAATGTACATTATTTTATGTTCGAATGTTTCAAAGAAAATACTAATGAGTTGTTAATTTTAGGGGGAACCTTAAAAGGGACAACTAATTTATTGGAAAAGTGCAATTGACCAAAAATATTTTTCTTTGTATTGGTCATAAGAACTTGTATTTATGCATTAAAATTGGTTAGACTCTTTTCACTATTTCAGCGTCTGAACATTCTCTTGAAAGAAGCTAAACGCTTAACCAATTCGCAGTTAGCGCTTAGTAAAAATGAATTTCAAAAAGGGCATTTTACCTGACGCTAAACAGAGATAGTGGATAAATCAAGAAGTTAATGATGATACGACATTCCCCACTTCTAATCAGTAAGGCCAAAGGGTACGCAATACTTTTCAAAATCACAGTTCAGCGAATGTGCTCACGTGTCTACACCACAATATATTTCTGGCGCGTACAGCTCAGGCTGAATATTTCAAAAACCTTTGCAATTCAAAAAGTAATTGGAAAATATAACTGCAAAAGTAACCGCGGACACCAAATTTTGTTTTTTGTCTTTACAAAATGTAGTTTCCATATTTGTCGCCCATTTTGCCATCCATTATTATGGAGTTGACGGCACAGATTTAATTTCTTTGACACGTGGCCATATTGTAATTGATCAGTTATTTTCTTTTTCCTATAAATTCAAAAGGTTACAAAAATATTCATTTTATCACTTTCATATTCTAAAAGCTTTCTGGGAAATCTTCTCTCTTCAAAGACAACTGAATCAAAGTTCTTCAACTTTTTCAAAATGGCCCCACGCAAATCTTCCAAATCTGCTGCTGCTCCTTGTTCAGCTAAAGCCAAAGATGAAGTCCATGTTAATCCTAGATTTCTTGTTGATTGAGATTATCTTCACTCCCAACAACAGTTCCCTGTTCCCAACATCCTTCTATCTTTTGTAAAACAAAATTTAAAACCTATATATTATGACGAGTCATTTTCAACTACACTCTTTGGCTCTCAAAGAATTGTACGAGAATGCCAAGCTTTCTGATGATGGTCTTTCTATTACCTATTTGTTCCCAGAATTTCCAGACAAAGCTTTCACTCTTTTAACAAATCTCATTGCTGACTTCTTTCAACTTCCAAATGAAGGGATTTTGCCCTCAGATGTCAAAATAATGAGATCAAAAGAAGACTCCTCCTACTCGCACAACTTCAAGAAGAAGGACTTGAAGACTAACTACCAGATTATGGTTGACATCTGCGCTAAGATAATTAACTGCAGAGCCGGATCTTTTGATAAAATCAGTTATCTACAGTTTCAGATGATGGGCGCCATAGCTAAGAATTATCAGATAAATTGGCCGAGGTTTATTGTTGAAAGGGTAGCATCCATGTTAGGGAAGAAGCCTACTACTAAGCCCTATGGATTTTTGTTGAGTTACGTTCTCTATAGGAGGGGTCATGTTCTAAGCGCTGAAACCACTGTGCCTAAAGAAAAATTTCTGGGTAAGAAGATGGTCTCCACTCTTCTCAACCCTCCTGCTGTTGGTAGAGTAATTAGGGACCAATAGAAGTTCTACCACGAACTTCAGATCCAAATAGATTACTTGATCACCTCTAAGGCTCCAAGCAAATCTTATATTCATTCTCAGTAGTGGAGTAATTTACTTGGGAATCTTCCAGGTTACTACTTCACAGTTGAGGGTGAACACAAACCCAAAGTGGATTTTTAATTTCTTTATCAGACTTAAAGTCCGAGTAAGTATAAATTTCCAGTATCAGTTCTCCACATGCATAGTCGAAGAATATATCTTAAGTTTTCCACAAATACTTCATGATATATTTTATGTCTACCCTTTGCTCTTCCTCACTAGGCAAGAGCCTTTTCTCGTATCTTCTATCCTAACTTCTTTAGGATTTATTCTAAGCCAAGGGCTTGGGAGGGCCCCATCAACCTGTTTTCCCTATCTCCATAAACGCAAATTATAAGGATGAAAATGGTTACTCCCAAGTCTTTTATGCAGTGTATGCTTGAGATTTATGTTTTGATTCAACTCAATGAGCTCATATTATTTCCCATTTGTAGAGTAATCTCTACATATACTACTGGAAATTATATCTAGCTCCCACTAGCCTTATTGCACACAAATGGTTCTTCTTCATTTTTGATGATATCATAATTCCCAATTATGTCATCAAAGTAAAGATTCCAACTACAAGAGGTCTGCTCAAATCCACAAGTGGATTTATACAGCTTGTAGATCTTATAAGAATTGGCCTCAGATGTGAAACTCTTGGGCTGTTCTTTGTGGATGCCTTTTTCAAGGAACCCATTCATGAACGAGTCTTCATATCCATGCGCCAGATTTTCATAATCTAGGTGTGTTACTATCAAAAGTAAGATTCTATTGGATTTGATTATAGTTGTGGCAAAGGGGCTTTCTCATAGTCAATGCCCATCTTTTGACTAAACCCTTTTGCCATCATCCTGGTCGTGCCATTCGAATCGATCTTTTTCTTGTAGATGTATTCACCGCCGACAGGTACAATACTCTCGAGGAGATCTACTAGACTCTTGGATTGATTCAAAGAACATCTAATCCATCTTTACTTTCATAGTCTTACACCTTCTTGTAGAGTCCATATCCACTATCGATTTTTCATGCGTAGAGGGATTGTATCCATGGATCCCCTCTGCTATAGCGTACAACTTATGCTTTCCTCGTAGCAGACAACCATATCTCTCCTCGTAGCAGACAACTTATGCTGAGATACTCTACCAGACCAACTCGTTGGTGGTTATGTCATAATGGGCTGGGTTTCGGTTTCTGGAATAATAGTATCCTAAGTAGTTTTGTTTTGTTCTTATAGAACAATCTTTCTACCAACTTGACTTTCTCAAATGAACTTATCTTCGAGAATGGTTGCTTTTAAGGCCACAATGATCCTCCGATCATCATGTAGGTAAAAGAGGTCTCCCACTGTTTGAGACAACCAACAAAATTATAATTTTAAGAACTTAGCCTCCAGATTCTTTACCTTTGTCTTTTATACGTAGGTTGGCTTTCGCCGTACCCTCACGTACTTAGGACTAGGCTTCGACTAGCACCATATCTGATATGTTGCATTAGGAATGAATTTGGAGGGACATCTATTCAAGATTCACCTATGAGCAGCGCAGGACTCACTATGAATTGGGGAATTCATTGTAGTTTAGCATAGAATGAGTCATGTCCTACAATGACTCGTTCTTGCATACTACTATCCTATTTAGTTGTAGAGTAGCTGGAAGTGTCAACTGTGAAACTACGTTCTTTTAAGAATGGGTTGAATTAGGAAATCATATATTTGTCATTATGATCCAATCATAGTGCCCTTATGTTGGTTCCAAGTGGCATACGAAAAGGTCTAGAAGGGGGGGGGGGTTGAATAGACCCTGAAGTCTTTTTTGACTTCAAAAAGGTTTTGTATTAAATTGTAGGTGGGCGCTTGAAAATGTAGGTGCATGGCTGAGCGTCTACTCGAAGACTATTTTATAAAGTTAACTTAGACTTCAAGATTTGAATTCTATAACCAGTTAGATTTAAGAGTTTAGTTCTTTAATCAGTGTTAGCACAGCGGAATGACTTTAAAGTCTTCTCTTGGAAAGTTTTAGCGTCACAAGATGTTGCTCAGTTGCTTAGCGTTTGATTGTGTTTACTTAACAGATTTATGCAGTGATATGAATGTAATGACATTGACTGTAAAGTAAAGAATACAATATTTGTAAGGCTCGTTGGGTGGTGTAATCCCAACTATGTCCTTCTTCTCCTCGAACACTTGGAGGCAATCCACTAAAATGATTGTCAAAGAATCACACAGAATCTTCTACAAATTAGGGAGAGATGGATATTGATGACTCGAGCTCCTTAGTCACAAAGATTTTAGCTCCAAGGCACTTCTATCCCCTTGCTTCTTTCACCCATAAATAATGCAAGTATCCAACTTCGACTTCACACAGATCACGAGGCTTGGATAAGGGTTTTTCTAACGGTTTATTTCATTTTGAAAACGTTCAAACAACTTGGAATATCTCAATAGTAATGTAGGTTTCTTCGAAAAGAATGTTGGAGATATTGGTTGACTGTCTCAGGAATTGAAGAAAAGCAAAAAGAATGTTTGCTTGAATATTCTGGATTTTCTGAGATTTAAGTTTTGAGACTTCAATGCAACATCAATTTGGCTTGTAATAAGATGGTTGTTTTGGCTAGTTGTTGAAGTCCTATTTATAGGCATTCTTGGAAAAAGTGTATGTTTGACACATACATAGTCGCGTGCCTCTCACTTCCGTAAGTAAACAACTTTTGTCCTTTTCCTGAAAATCTGCTGCACAAAAGTTGGTGTTGCAGTCTCCGAATAGTTGACAGTCCAATAGAGTGGTTTCTCCGTACATCCATAATTGCTTATCACATTCAATGCTCTTATCAGCATTTAATGCATTTAAATTAAATGCTCGTTGGCAATTAATGATCTAAAAATATTTATATTAAACTCCTTTTGGACTTAGAAACAATTCAGGTGACATTTGGCCATTGATAGACACTTAATTACTATTGAATGATTTCTGTCCTCGATCAATGCCTGATATAGCTTGGCGCTTGAACGCTTGGAATCTTCATCTTCATTCAGACTTCAGACGCTTAAGTCTTCAAACTTAACTACTGATATACTCACTCAGAAATTATCGAACGCTCAGTCTTAAACTACTTAGTCTAACAATCTAAAATGAAAATAAAACAAAGCCTATTACAATTCTAACGCTCAAAGCTTAAACATATTTTCTAATAAAATCAAACTTATATATTTTGAGGTCTAACATAAATCCTAATTGTCATTATCAAAACATCTAACATGAAATTCCTAACGATTTTCCCCTTTTTGATGATGGCAATACCTGCTCTTTTATAGTTTAAGAGTTAGACAACCACAAAATACAAAAGTTAGCTTTGGTTAGATAAAGTTAGTTAAGGTTAGTTAAGCCTCAACGAGATGTTTTAGCTGAAAATGCACTTTATATATATCGATGAAAGTATAAACATTTTAACACTAAACAACATATAGAAAAGGCAAGAATATAGATTATGTAAAGCAAGAGCTCTAATGACTTGGTTTAACTTTGTATCACTTGGCCATTTTAGCCCTGATCGCTTCAATTATTTGATCTTCCAAAGTAATCATCGCAGCGTGATCTTTGTCAATTACAAACTTGTTCTCTTCCTTTTGTCTTTTATTGAAAGCAACAAATTGCTTTTCCCACTCAAAAGGATCAATCCCAATGTACCTTAGGCAAATCCTAAATGTTCTGTTAAACTCAAACATTTGCCTCTCTTCAACTATAAGCCTTGGATCAGTAGGCTCTGTGATAGATGCTCTTTGAAGAGGGATGTCAACCTGTTCAAGCCTTGCTCGAGAAGGTACTGGTAGATCAGGATGGAGCGCCACTGGAGTATTTCTTGATGTTTTACTAGGTTCTCCAGCAGATGCAGTTCCCCCCGAAGCGGTTACCCAAGATGGATATGGGCATCTTTGCTCTAAATTCTGCGCAGGAGGACGAGAGAGTAATGCTTGACGCTTTGGCGGTGGAGGAGGATCACGAGCTCTTGAACTGGATGATTTCCTCTTCTCCACTTTTTTTTTTCTTCCTCTTTATTGCCATTATTAGTCTGCATGAAGTGTTCTGTTGGAAGACTGACTTGATTACTAATCGGATTAATTGAGTCTGCAAGATCATCAAGACATTTGTCAAAATGCGCCTACATAGCAATTTGATTAGCCCTATTAGCGTCATCCATTGAGGCCTCTAGAGTGTCCATGCGTGTGTCAAAGTGTTCTTTCATAGCCAGTTGGTTTGCACTTGTAGCGTCATTCATTTCTTGAAATTTCTTAAGGCAATCAGCAACCGCCGCTTGAGCTGCACCGCGTATATGAGCAACTTGGGCGCTCCTGTTTTGAGATTCAATTTTGGCCAAACTAATTTTGATCTAATGGAGGGCTTCAGCATTTTGAGTGGCATGATCACTCACTTCCTCCAGAACTGATTTCAATAGTGGCCCAAAAGTTTGACTCACATCTGAAGTAACCGCTTGAATAGTCGGTCGCTTAAGTCTTGATGTGTGCTTGAGTGAGTCAAGGGAGATTTGATGTGCTGGATCAAACGATGTGCCTCGCGCTTCAATTGGTAACTCAACAACATCTGGAACATCTGGTTCGGAAGCATCAGGATTGACCTCTGGTGGAGACGCTTGAACTGGTTCCTCATCAGACGCTGGAATACTTGGCACTTCTGATGCAATCTCTGATTTAGACTCTTCAAGAAAGTCAATGAATTGGAAATTCAACCTGACTAAGGGGATACTAGCACAGAAGTCTGATGCACCAGCAAGTAATTCGTAGATTCTTCTACGTGTAATGCAAGATCCTTGAATAAATGTGCGGATTGGACTATCCCTGGTGATGACATACATTGGACCCATGATGTCCTACACATGATTTGGAAAAATCCTTAACTGCGGTTTGGGGATCAGAAATAACAATATGGGAAGTAGTGCAAGGAAAATCCAATGATCCTATCCTTTGGAAGACATTGAGATTTGTGAACTTCAGGCACATACATGCTGTAGTACTCTTCCAAATCAGGAGAAACTACTCGAATGATGCCCCTGATTCCATTTTAGAAAGGAAAGGACACACGCCTAGTGTTCTCTTACTTCCTGTCTGATAGTTAGTAGGAGTGGATAACCATGGAAGTTACGAATCCTCGAGCCGTTAGGTTTCCGCAGGTTTTCTGTGAAGATCTTATCAAAGTGTGGAATGGGTGCCATAATCTTCAACATCAACCTAAAGTTGTCATCACAATGGCTTGGAGAGAAGTTCAAGCAAGAATTTGGAAAACTATCACTGGTAGACGCTTGAGCGTTAAAACATAGAGGAGTTGTTGCAAGTTTGTTCATAAATACTTCTCTATTTGTCGGCGAACTTTTGGTAACTTGGCAATAGGCCCAACTCGCTGTTAAAGCTTTTTTAGGCAATACTTGGCAAATTAACACTTCTTGTCATACATGCCTATGCTGAAGAGATGAGGAATGTTGACTAAGTCTTCAAAGGTATACTTGTTGCCCAAGTACGCTTCACACCAATTTACCTCATTCATGCAATAATCTGCTCTAGCATTTACTAAGGCCCTGATGCCTTCATAGTGAATGTCTTGGATTGAATCAAAGCGGTATCTATATAATTGATAGCTGGCATCCCATACGTTGTTAAAGTAGTCATCCGCTTCTTCTTGAATTAAGTTCATTAGAGACGCTGGGCGCTCACTGACATGAACACCTTTATATTTCCAAAAGCGAAGTAAATTGGCTGAACTTAGATTTTTCATCGCTTCATGCCACATGAGGAAAGTGAGTGTAGCCTTCTCTATTTAAGAGCTCCTCTGTTGGATTAAGAAATTCAACAAGTATACGCTCATACTCTGTGATGTTGTAGTCTCTTGGAGCAAAGCCAGTCAGTTTGCTATGCCCCGTGTCTAGATAGTAAGCGAAATCTACATCAGCTCTGGGAGTCCTGCCACCTTGTCTTTCTTCTTGAATGGCAAGAGAAGCAGGGATCTGACCAGTAGGTTCACCAAGCTCTATGGCGAAGTAGTATGCTCTTTCGACCTCTGTCAATTCCTTGTTAAATAGTATGTCTCGGACAGAATGATCATAATCTATCATCATGGCCACTTCATTCTCTGCAATAATGTATCTTTCTTCATTGTAGCCTGCGGGAATATAGTCTTCTACAAGCGTTGGTGGCATGTAGTTGATTGAATGGTCAATCGTCTTGATAGGATCCAACTTGAAAAAGTGCTTGGTCTTGTAACGTCCTCAGTGACGCTCTGACCTTCTGTGCGTGCCTCAGTTATGACCTTTGAAGTTAGTGGTAGTTGGACCCCTTCCGATGTAGGTTCCTCGGCATCCAATGCAATGCTTGTTGCAATATCTTTGGCAATGACCACCACTTTTTCCATGTCAACATTCAGATAGATGTCAACAGGTGCTTGATCAGCAACTGGAATAGTAGTTGTAGCATAAGAACTATCCTCAATAAGAGCAGGATCTTTTTACAGATGTAGGAAAAGAAACGCTGAGGGAAAAAATAAACTTACTCAATAGGAGCAGGGGCAGGTTGACGCTTGCCTGTCCTGGAATGCTTGAAATCTTCATCACGTCGACTCCTTCAAAAAGCTTAAGCGTTAAGCGTTTGAGCAGGAGGAGTAACAATTGGTTCTGCAAAATCTATTTTCTTGATAATTCCTTCCAATTTCTTCTGCTTGATGACTATAATAGGTTTCGAAATCCTTCATGACTTGAAACAAATCTTTGGCATCTTCATAATCCAAGATATTCGCTCGAGCAACTAAATGGGGAAGGTCGTGAGCATTCGCCATTGAAGAGGATTGGACGGAGAAGTTGGTGAGGCTCGAGAAAAAGGGATACTCGAAGATGGGCGAAAGAGATGAGGATTTCGAAGAAGAGAAAATCAAGTATGGCCAACTGATCGAAAAGTAAAGGAAGAGAGAGAGAGTGAAGTAAGTAAGGCGGCTAAATGGAGATGGTGGAATATTTATAGGGTTCAGATGTCCAATCGCGAAAAGCCTCTTCTATTACTCAGTAGGAGTTGGGAAGATGAATAGTTGCAGGTTTAAATGTCTCTTAGAAGATTTAAATGTCTAGTCATGAAAAGACACGCCTGTTAATCCCTGGGGAAGACGAAAAATCTCAAACCACCTTTTAATAAAAGACACGACCTTCCACACCCTCCATAATATGAAACTAGGGTTAACCAGAGGACATATATATTAATATGCACGAAGTCGAAATGTTCACGTTTATTCGGGGGGCATTTGTTTACATTAAAAAACAAAACTTGGTTTTTGCGAATTAAAAAACCCAGTTAACCCAACCTCAAATGATGGGCCCAAGATAAAAGATTAGGCCCATTGTAATGCAAACTTATATAAGTAGTTTGAAATAAAGAAGCCCAAATAAAGCCCAGGTTTCATAGAATAACATCTCAGGCTCCAAGGAATCGATTCAAAAGACAAGTCCAGAGGGGTGAAAATCCCACAAGAAAGAAAGCCTGCTAAGACGAGAGGATTTTGAAAAGGGAGTTAGAGGCAGTTCCCAGCAATTAAAGACGTGGGATCGCGGAGCTGAGATAAACTCGAAAAAGGGAAAGAAAGAGAGGAGGGCAAAAAAGAAATGATCAACAACTTTATATTTTCTTCTTAGGAGTAGCTCTAACTAGGAGTAGTTTTTAGCGTAAAATAGCGATAATTCTAAGAGGTATAAATAATTGCCGGAGTGGGCTTCCAAAGCTTGTACCGGCACTCGTTTGTTTGTAATCTCTTCAGAATCGAAGATTTTCAAGGAGGTATAAATTATATTTTCTTTCAGATTTAAGTATTTGATAGGTAGTTCGTATCTTGACTTAAGTTTTCATTCTTCACTTTGATATTTGAAATCAATGAATTATAAAGGCTTGAACCACCTTGTAGCGAGAAGAACTAGGGGTTGAAAGGTAATCTCAAAATATAGATTATCACGGGTTCGGGACGATCATTTGGATCCACCCTAGTCTAGTTTGTTTTTAAAACGAAACAAGTTTTTGGCGACCACAGTGGGAGAAGCATTTTGGCTAACTAACTCCCGATAAAAGTATAAAATGTCTTAATATTCTACTCGAGAAGAACTCAGTCGGGATCTGGAGACCCACCCCATCTCGAAACATAAAATTAGGGCCGATAAGATGTATGAACAGTTTGTTCAGATTATGAAACAAACTCTGATAAATGCTCGAGAAGATCAGTGAAGAGAATTTAATGATCAATATCGGGCCTTGGCTCAGGAATCTGCTCACATATTTACAGTAATAGTACAAGATATTGCTGTAAGTGCTCGAGAAGGCAGTGTCGGCACGAGAGGTTACTCGAGTGATAACCGAATTAGGAGAGATGTTTAGTCAAACCTGCGATGCATTTTCCGGTATGATAAATGCCCAGGTAGTGTCGGCACTCGAGCCCCTAATTAATAGACATAATGTGTTGGTGGAAAAAGTAACACAATTAGTGTTAGTTGAACCGATGACTCAGATTAGACACTTAAATTCAGGAGAGCCACCACCAGATTAGCCTAGAGAAAACAGGAGTTGGAATAGTCAGTTCGAGATAGGTCAAACCTCAAATACAAATGAGACCAATGTTTTGAATTCGAATCCATCCATTCTTGAGGGGCAAACAACAAGGTTTTACTACTCCACCAAGTAGTTATGCACAAATACCAGCGGCTTACCCCACTAACAATTATGGTAATAATTTCGAAATACCTCCAAATTACACCCAAGGGCCATTACATAGGGGGCAAGGCCAAATACCAGTTTATTCGGGAGCCTCGAGCGCTCCTTATCCTATGGGAAATAATGGTTTCCCTAACATACCGGTAAATCCAGGAGGTCCCATGTTCCCGAATAATATCCAGGTACCATATGCAGGGGGTAAGCCGTGCCCAACGCCCATATGGGAGGAAATTTTGGGGGACCATTCTTTGATCCTGTCCAAGATTAGCTCAAAATGATCATTGAGAGAATGTACAGGCCCAGTTTTCGAAGGAATCGTAAGATGATACTGGGAAAACCATATCCTGCTTGGATAGATAGAAATTTTCCATTTCCGAAAAACTATAAGATCCATGATTTCACTCTGTTTTTAGGGGACGACCATATATCCGCCCTCGAACATTTATCTAGATTCACTTGTCAATGTCAAGAGGCTGCAGACCAAGAATTTCTTAAACTAAGGCGTTTTCCCAGATCGTTGAAGGGGTCCACCTTTAATTGGTATGTCAGCTTATCCCTAAACTTTATACATAGTTGGGACGAAATGCAGTTCCAATTTCAAAATCATTTTGATAGAACTGATCCTGGGGTCTCGATGAGTGATCTTGGTATGATTAGATAGAATGTGGGGGAATCGGTCGAAGAATTCCTCTCACGGTTTAAGAAGGCTACGGTTAAATGTCACCTTAATTTACCAGAATGGATATTTGTACAACTAGCACAACAGAATATGTCTTTTGAATATAGGCTTAAATTTGACGGTATGCTTTTTGTCGACTTTAGAAGTTTAGCAGAGAGCGCGATAAGATACGAAAACATGTTATGATAAGAAAGTTGGAGAAAGCATCAAGGGTTCAATGCCTTTGAAGTTGGGATTCCATGGACATTCAAAGATACCTATGAAATTGATCTGGCAGAATTCGTTAAGGGACCCCCATTTCAATGTGGGGCTCTCGAAAGAAAGGACTGTATATCTACAGGTTCTTTACAAACAAAAAAAAGAAAAAGAATATAGTTTCCATGTGACTAAGACTGAGCGAATATTCGACTGGCTCCTTACGAATAAAAAACTTAGGCTGAAGGGGAAACATTGAATCCCTACAAAAGCAGAGATTAAGGGAAAACCATACTGTCAATGGCATAATGCCTTCTCTCACGAGGTGAATGAATGTGTTATGTTTAGAAATCTGATACAAGAATAGTTAGATTCGAAAAATATCATTTTTTCGGAGACTCAAAAAACAAATGTTGGCGAATCGATTGTTCAACAAGCTGATCGATGAAGGAGTTTTGACCTTCCCGAAGGTGAAAGATAAGGGGTTGGAAGGCATGTGCAGATGGCATATGAATACCATGCATACAACCGATGAGCGCCAGATTTTTAGGCATTTCGTAGCGAAGCAATACGAAAGAGGCACTATAAATCTTTCAGGGATTGACAAAAAGACGTTGGACTTCGACCAAGAAGGGAAACCAAAGGAAAAAGAATCAACCGTCAAGACAAAAGGGCCAACTCAAAAGAGCGAATAAATGTCGTACAAGGAGGTACTCGAAACCCCTATGCGCGAAACTATTTACCAAATACAGAAGGTGTTATGCAATCAATGTGCCAACATGCTGCATTACTAGTTGATAAGACTGCAAGTGATTCCGAATGATCCTAACAGGGTTCCGGCATATCAAAGGGAATCCAACAAAAGACAGAGACACGAAACGAGTGATCAATTCCTCGAATCAATGCCTTATAATAGGCATTTTTGGGGAAGAGGAGGTAGAGCATATTTAAGATTCGCACCAGCTAGTAGGAACTCAACTTTTGATCGTCCGGGTGGACATCACAATTAGCTGGCAAAGAAGAGAGATGACCCTTCGATGGTTCTTGCCCAGCAAGTGGCTTACTCTCGAGCAGTCGTGGCCTTAGAAATGCAACAAGAGGCAGTGATTGCTAATCTAAGGGTGGAGGAAGACGCCTTAGCGAAAGGGATCCTAAAATAAAAAATAGTGAGGAACCCAAGTCAAGAGGATGTGGAAAAAGATGTTGATCAGTTAACCGACCAGCTGAGAGAGGCAAATTTGAAAAGGTAAGGTATCCAAATCGAAGATGATGAGGAGTTGGGGGATTTCAAATCTGGGGACGACCTAGACATTCTGTTAGGAGATACGTCATATGAAGAATCGGTAAGTGAAGCTGATTTGAAGGTGAAAGAAGCTTCAATGAAAGGGTATTGCAGTTCGAGGAGAAATGGGATGTGGACATGGTGACTGTGCTGCCAGCTGAATTCGCAGCATGAGAAGGTGCAGACGAAGAAGAGAAAGAACTCGAACTCAAGACTAGCCTAGAGAAAGGTAACCCATCTTGCTTTCAGATTTATAGTAACAAATCCTTCAAAGAGGATAAAAATAACATGGAAAGTTTGACAAAGTTATTATTTTAGAAAGTAGGACAAATAATAACAACATGAAACCTTTATTTGTAAAAGCCGAAATCGAGGGCACCCCATTAGCAAAGTTTTGATAGATAATGGGGCCACTGTTAATAATTTACCCGAAAAAATGTTAACGAGATTAGGTAAAAGCTCAAAAGACTTAGTAGCTGTTGATGTGGCAGTCTACAGTTTCTTTGGATAGGCTACCAAGGTCTTGGGAGTTTTGCCTTGTCGAGTTAAAGTAGGAACTAAAAGTTCTTACTCAGCATTTTTTGTAGTAAAAATAGACTCGTCATCATTTAATGCCCTGCTAGGGAGAGATTGGATACATCAGAATTATTGTATCCCTTCAACCTTACATCAAGTGTTAATCTGCTAGAATGGGCATCAATTCGAAGTAGTTAAAGCAGAAAGAAATAATTACTTTATCGATACGCAAATTGTTAATGCCAGGTTTGAAGCAGGGAAGCTCGAAGAAAGCGATCAATTGAGTTTCAGAGAGCCATCCATCAAAGATGCAGATGAAGAAAGAGGAAAACATTTCCAAGAAGAATCTACACTCAAGTTAGATATTAAGCTAGCCAACACCGAGTTAGGCAGGTTTAGAGAGTTTGTATTGCTAAGAACAATTTGTGTTATTTATGGAGAAGTGTAATGTGATCAATGACGATGTTATTCGTAATGTTTTTTGAAAACTAAGTATTGAAAAAGTCGAATCGAAGCTATATAGTTATCTTGATTTTCTTAGTCATAATGAATACAATTCGAATGTCTGTACAACAAACATTCAAAATGAAATCAGCTTGACAAACTCTCAAAATGGAACATGCGTGGCAAACTCGCGAGATGAAAACCGTAATAAGTATATCGAACAAGGGATTTTAGAACCAGACGAAAATATCAGAAATAATGTTCAAGATAATTTAGAAGAAGTTAATCTAGGAACAATCGAGAATCCTCGAATAACATACATAAGTTTGAAAATGGACCGAAAAGAGAATGATGAATTAATCAAAGTGTTACATCAGTTTAAAGATTATTTTGCTTGGGCGCATCATGAGATACCTGGGATCGATACAAATGTAGCTCGACGTGAGCTACCGATTAAACCAGGATTCAGACCAGTAATACATGCACCGAGGCGTTTATCCCCAGATCTAATGGGAGCAATCAAAGACGAAATAGAGAAACTAGTCGAACCTAAGTTCATTAGACCTACTCGATATGTTGAATGACTGGAAAATATAGTATCGGTAACTAAAAAGAATGGTAAGGTACGAATATGCATCGACTTTAGAGATTTAAAGAAAGCTACACCAAAGGACGAATACCCCATGCCAATGGAAGACGTACTAATTGATGCGGCTGCTAGACATAAAGTGATGTCTTTTGTGGATGGGTACTCGGGTTACCATCAATTAAAAATTTCTGAAGCGGATAGGCATAAGACAGCTTTTAGATGTCCAGGTTCCATAGGAACTTTCAAATGGAGAGTCATGCCTTTTGGTTTAAAAAATGTCGGGGAAACATATCAAAGGACTATGAATTATATTTTTCACGATCTAATTGGAAAATTCTTGGAAATATACATCAATGATATATTGGTTAAAGTTAAAGTCATAAAGAGCACATGCAATCTTTAATTGAAGCCTTCCAACGAAGGAGGCATTTTCAACTAAAAATGAATCCCTTAAAATGTGCTTTCGTCGTGGAACCTTGAAATTTTTTAGGGTTTTTGATCCATAATAGATGTATCGAAGTAGATCGGAACAAAGCCAAAGCTATCATAGAAGCAAACCCTCCGGGAAACAAAAAAGAATTACAGCGCTTCTAGGGACAAGTGAATTTTCTACGAAGATTCATAGCTAATCTGGCTGGGAAGACAGAAGCTTTGTTCCCTTTGTTACGATTAAAAGATAATGATGAGTTTATTTGGGGTGATAAACAAAAAGAAGCATTTAATGGTATAAAGAAATATTTAACTCAACCTCCGGTGTTGATTCCTCCTCGAAAAGGAAAAAAGTTGAGACTGTATATATCGGCAGCAGAGATGTCGATAGGCTGTTTATTAGTACAAGAAAATGATAGGGGCTATGAACAAGTTGTTTTCTATCTGAGCAGGATGTTAAACAATGCTTAAAAGAGGTATACTCTGATAGAAAATTTTTGCCTCAGTCTATACTTTGCTTCGGTGAAATTGAGGCATTATTTTGCCGCATATTCTATTGAAGTAGTATCCCCAACAGACGTTATTAAGTTTATGATTAATCAACCTTTGGTTAGAGGTCGATTAAGTAAATGGAGTCTTAGCTTGTTCCAATTTGATTTAATCTAGGTACCACAAAAAGTAATAAAAGGTCAAGCATTAGCTGACTTTTTAGTTGATCACCCATCTATCAAAGGGAACACCCTGGGGGAATTCGAAGTTGATGTTAGAAGCACTGCCCCTTGGATCCTATATTTCGATGGATCAAGCACTCGAGATAGTGCCGGTGTTGGGATATATATCATATCTCCATCCAAATTAATCATCAAGATGTATGCAAAAATTGAAGGTGATTGCACTAACAATAAAGCGGAATATGAAGCTCTTAATCTGGGATTAGAAGTATTGCGAGATATGAAAGCAAATGTCATAGCCCAAAACCTCACTTTTCATTAAATCATACATTAGCATAAATACATGCATTTTGGTAGAATAATGATTTTTGTTAATTAGATTTTATAACTTATTAATATTCTACTCTTTGGTCATATAACTAAAATTATGCTCTAACTATATACTAGCTTTTGTATGTAGAGTAATTTTAATTGCTATATAATATGGGTACAAAGTTTAATTCTTATATATATAGATGAGTTATATAATTATGTATAGGTAAGATATTTTGTTCATAAGAGCTTAGGTGTCATCTTGGAAATGGTACGCCTTGACTCCCTTTTCAACCTTGGCAAATGAAGGGATTTTATAATTCTTTTGTGATGATTCTTAGAATCTATCTTACCTTCACTCTCACACACACACCACCCCTGAAATTTCCCTCAAAAATCAGCTCTTTAACTCTTCCAAAAACAAAAGAAGTGGAGTTAAGAAATTTAGCTTGAAGGGAGAAGAAAAGATACTAGTTAGAAAGGATCCTCCTCTCTTATTTCTTTTAAGGTATGGTAGCTAAGTAATATATTGCTTATAATTGTTTGTAATAGATTAAAGGTCGTATGTTTAGGTGAATTAGAGGCCTGAAATTATATGTAAGTTAGCTAAGTAAATTGCATGACACCCAGTTTTCAGAATTTCAGGTTCTGCAATTAGAATTTAAAGCTGTAAATAGGTATCTAAACGTGAGAGTTTGATTATGTCATATTTTCTGGATAAACGTATATGTGTCGCGAATAGCTCTGCAAAATTTCGTACTGATTGGAGTTGTGTGGAGTTTTCTAAAAATCGTTGAATAACACTGCCAGTCTGTTCGGCGGGATTGGCAAAGGCTACTGTTTTGGGTTTATTTGACTGAACTAGATAGCTTGGATTACTCTGAAATTTTAACTGTATAATTATACATGTGTTTAGAGTATTGTATAAAACGTTCGGAATTTTTGAGTGAACAGGGGATGTTTGAAAAATAGTTGAATATAGGGTGTCGGTTTTGAAAAATCTGTCGGGACAGCCCTGTTTCGTTAATTGAATCGAAGCAGAAATTAATTATGAAAATATTATGTCATGTTATTCAATGTATTATATAAAGGGTATTTATGCATTTTGATGTGTTAATAGGTGGATATTTCAATAAAGGAGCCGAAAACGCCGACTAGACGAAGACATATTGACGAACCACTATTTGTGAGTATAATTGGGTGACTTGATAATTGACTTGTACATTGCTTTTATTAATATGTCTAAGTGAATCTTTTAATTGTCTACTTGTGTTAATTGGGAACTTGATGGTGTTGTGAACGTGGTTATATGATGATTGAGTGATGGAAATGAATGTGGTGAATATACTTCATTGTGTAATAGATGTGAACTACTTGTGTTATTGATGACTTGATGATGAAAATGAGATATATGCTATGAAAATGCATTCATCCGACATAAGAGGTTCTGTTATGGCTGCTACTAACCTTGAGCTATGTGTTAAAGAATTTCCAGTAAAACTGGACCACAGAATATCGTACGGCGACCCGAGTTCACTGAACTCCCATGTGTTATATGAATTACAGAGTGCCATGACCATTTTCGTGATCACGATTTACTCTTAGTTATAGCAGGCCATTAACAGTAAAAGAAAATGACTAAGCACGTGCATCAAGTGTTTCTGAATGATATGAATGGAATGTGATATGATTATGTATGACGTTCTTACGTGACTTCACATGAGTGATTGAATGCTGTTTTTGTGTGCTTATTGGATGTCAATTATCTCGTAACTTGATTATACTTGCTGAGTTTGCGACTCACCAAACGCAATGTTTTTTTTTTAGTGCTGTAGATAGAGTTGATCCGTGAAGCTGTGTACATAATGCTGAAGCATGGATCAAAGGTCGGCTGGCTGGTTTTCAAGTCCTTCTCCCTCAGCTCATCATTTGCATATCATATAGGGCTTCTTTTTGTCCTCTTGTAAAGTATAATTACTAGATGTGTGTATTTTTATTTATGTCCAAGTTGAGGATTGTGCAACTAGTATGTGAATGATTACGTTTGTATATAACGATCAAATGGGTAACGTATATATGTGTGCTCTTGATCTCTATGTGTTTCATGGAAGGGTGTTACATTTTAGTGGTATCAGAGCCTAGGTTGGGGTTCTGTAGACATCAACATGACATGTGCATCATCATTCTATGTTATATGTCGGCATAAATAACCATCTGTGTAACATCTTAGGCAAAGCATGGCGAGTCAACACGCACGTGTAGTAAATGATGAGCATAGTGTTCATGGAGGGGAAGGATCAGCTGACCTAGACTCTCATTCATCTCATCCACCTCCACCCCTTGGGCATAGAGCTGCTAATTTTGTGTATCCACGTGTGCGGAGGTATGACAAATTAAGAAAAATGGGAGTCGTTGATTTTGTGGGTACTACTGATCCAGCAAAGGCAGAAACATTGTTAAAACAAACTGAGAGAGTTTTTCGTTTGATGCAATGTACTCCAGAAGAAAAATTCGACTATGCAGTGTCACTCCTTCAAGGAGATGCATATGATTGGAGGGAGACTATACCTGATAGCACTGCTCAACCACCTGTATTGACATGGAATGACTTCCTTAGGGAATTTCATGATGCGTACGGGCCAGAAGTCTACAAGGATCAGAAAGAAAAAGAATTTCTTGAACTTCAGCAGGGGAATAGATCAGTTGCTGAGTATGAAGTGCAGTTTAATCAACTTTCTCATTATGCCCCACATATGATAGCTACAGAAAGGAAGAAGTGCACCCGATTTGAATCCGGACTTCGATTCACTATCCGAAATCGAATCACACAAACCGATTTGGAGTCTTATAGCAAGTTAAAAGCTGCTGCGATTCGTTCGGAGAAATTAGATTTAGAGTCCAAAAACTTTCAACTCAATAAGAAGAGGCAAAATGAGAACACAGGTGGATTCAGGGAAAGAAAAGAATTTATTTCGTCTTCCCAAAGAGGTTTTCCAAGCAGCTCTAAAGGTAATAGTTTTAGGAGCACAACATCCAATTCTATGAGTGTTGGTTCATCATCATCTGCTGCCACATGTGTACATTGTGGGAGGAATCATCGTGGAGAATGTAGGCTACTTACAGGAAAGTGTTTCAGATGCGGAGAGCCTGGTCATATAGTAAGGAATTGTCCAATGCCACATGAGGAAACCATGATTGAGCAGAGCAGATTTAGTGGGTTCAATCCTAGTAGAGGTAGGGGTCGAGGAAGATTTGGTACAGGTAGAAGAGTTGGGACAGAAGGTAGCCAAGCTACCAAGGAACAACCCCAAGCTCGAGTTTTTGCTATGACACATAGCCAAAGCCACACCTACCGTAATTACTGGTAACATCTTTATTTTCGCTAGAAATGCCCATGTTTTTTTCTATCCAGGAGCAACACATTCATTTATATCACAATCATTTGCATCATATTTGGGTAAGCCAGAGTCTTTGGGTTATGATTTATTTGTTCGAACCCCAGTCGGAAGTGTGGTTATTGTCAATACCATGTATCGTGGGTGTATATTGGTGATTGAGGGTATTGAACTACATGCTACACTGCTTGTTATGCCATTGAGGGATTTTGATGTGATCTTAGGTATGGATTGGCTTAGTGAACACCATGGTAAACTCGATTGTTTCACTAAGGAAATTGTGTTACAACCTTCTGATCATATGTGTATAGTATTTAAAGGAGAGAAAGAGACTTTGCCTGTTTGTACAATATCTGCATCGAGAGCATTTAAAATGATTAGAAAGGGGTGTGAAGCCTATTTAGCTCATGTCGTGGACACCAGATTAAGCGATTTGAAACTTGAAGATCTACCTGTGGTTAAAGAGTATCCAGATGTGTTTCCAGATGACCTCCCAGGGTTACTTCCGAATAGGGATATAGAATTCACCATCGAATTACAACCAGGTACTGCACCAATTTCTATCCCTCCATATAGAATGGCACATATTGAATTGCAAGAATTGAAAACACAACTGCATGAATTACATGAGAAAGGGTACATCAGACCGAGTGTTTCACCATGGGGCGCACCAGTATTGTTGGTTAAAAAGAAAGATGGCACCTTGAGATTGTGCATAGATTATCGACAATTAAATCGAGTCACAGTGAAGAATAAGTATCCATTACCTAGGGTGGATGATTTATTTGATCAGCTGCAGGGTGCTAGCATTTTCTCAAAGATTGATTTGAGATCTGGGTATCATCAGTTAAACATTGCAGAGGCTGATATTCCAAAGACAGCTTTTCGAACCAGGTATGGCCATTATGAGTTTTTAGTGATGCCTTTCGGTCTGACTAATGCACCTGCTGTGTTCATGGCATTGATGAATAATATATTTAGACCCTATCTGGAAAAATTTGTGATTGTCTTCATTGCTGATATTCTAATTTATTCTAAATCTCGTGAAGAACATGAACAACACCTGAGAATTGTATTGCAAATCTTACGTGAGAAGCAGTTGTATGCGAAATTGAGTAAATGTGAATTTTGGTTAGACCAAGTCATCTTTTTGGGACACGTTATTTCCGGTGATGGTATTAAGGTTGACCCGCAGAAAATTGAAGCAGTATTGAAATGGGAAAGCCCGAGAAATGTTACAGAAGTCCGTAGTTTTCTGGGTTTGGCGGGGTATTACCGACGATTTGTTGAGAATTTTTCTCGTAATGCTGCTCCAATGACCAAATTGTTAAAAAAGGGTGTTCCTTTCATATGGACAAATCAATGCCAGAAAAGTTTTGAAGACTTGAAGAAACGACTTACTACTGCCCCAGTATTGACCATTCCTTCAGGTAATGATGGTTTTGTTATTTATAGTGATGCTTCTTACCAAGGTTTGGGATGTGTTTTAATGCAACGTGGTAAGGTTATTGCGTATGCTTCCCGACAACTTAAACCACATGAGATGTGTTATCCTACTCATGATCTTGAACTTGCTGCGGTTGTTCTCGCTTTAAAAATATGGAGACATTACTTATATGGTGCCACATTTCAAATTTTCACTGACCATAAAAGTTGGAAATATTTGTTGAGCCAGAAAGAGCTGAACATGCGACAAAGAAGATGGGTTGAATTGCTAAAGGATTACGACTGCACTATTGAGTATCATCCTGGGAAAGCTAATGTTGTTGCTGATGCTTTAAGTCGAAAATCCTATAGTACTATTTCTTATCTTTCGGTGAATTCTATACCGTATTTGCTGGACTTGAGAAAGATGAATGCTCAGATGAATGTTAATGAAACGGGTGTTTTATATGTTGCAATTGGTGTTCGTTCTACTATGATTGAAAGAATTAAAAAGGCTCAATTTCGTGATGACAAGCTGACTAGTATTGCTGAAAAAGTGAAACAGGAAAAGAGTACAGCTTTTGTTATCAATGATGATGGTAGCTTAACAATCAACCACAGACTTTGTGTTCCTAATGTCGATGGCCTAAGGCACGAGATAATGGAGGAAGCTCACACTGCACCATATGCCACGCATCCAGGCAGTACAAAGATGTATCAAACTTTGAAGACTCATTATTGGTGGCCCAGAATGAAGAAAGATGTAGCAGAGTATGTTTCTAAATGCTTGACATGTGAGCAGATTAAAGCAGAACATCAGGCACCCATAGGTAAGTTGCATCCATTACCTATTCCAGTTTGGAAATGGGAGCGTATTACTATGGATTTTCTTTATGGTATACCAATGACGCGGAGAAAGAATGATGCCATTTGGGTGATTATTGATCGGCTTACAAAATTTGCTCACTTTTTACCATTCAAGTGGGGTTCTACTCTGGAACATCTTGCGAAAAAGTATGTGGATGAAATTGTGAGATTACATGGTGTACCTTTATCTATTGTGTCAGATCGTGATCCTCGTTTTACATCGAGATTTTGGGGTAGCTTACAACAAGCATTGGGTACTAAATTACATTTTAGTAAGGCATTTCACCCACAGACGGATGGACAATCAGAGAGAACTATTCAGACTTTAGAGGATATGCTTAGGGCATGTGTTCTTGAATTTAAAGGCTCTTGGGATGATCATATAGCACTTATGGAATTTGCGTACAACAATCAATATCATAGCAGCATTGGCATGGCTCCTTATGAAGCATTATATGGTAGGAAATGTAGGAGTCCAGTATGTTGGGATGAAAATGGAATGCGGTTGTTAGAAGGACCAGATTTGATTCAAGATACCATTGAAAAAGTGAAAATTGTCAAAAAACGATTAAAAGCGGCCCAAGATAGACAAAAAAGTTATATTGATCAACAACGACGTGAAATGGAATATGAGGTTGGTGAAAAAGTGTTCTTACGTGTTTCTCCTTGGAGAGGTATTCTCAGATTTGGCAAGAAAGGTAAACTATCTCCCCGTTATATTGGCCGTTACGAGATACTTGAAAGAATCGGTCCATTAGCATACCGTCTGGCATTGCCACCAGAGTTGTCCCAGATTCATAACGTATTCCATGTTAGTATACTCCGCTGGTACATATCAGATTCTTCTCACATTCTTCGTGATGACCCAATTGAGATTTCTGATAAGTTATGTTGAAGAACTAATGGAAATCATAGGACACAAAGACAAGCAGCTTCGGAATAGAACAATTCCATTGGTGAAAGTGTTACGGAAGAATCATTCAAGACAAGAAGCAACTTGGGAGACAGAACAACACATGAGAGAACAGTATCCGTGGTTTTTTAGCGATACAGGTAAAAAAAAATTCTAGGACGAATTTTTTTTCAAAAAAGGGGGTGAGGATCGTCATAGCCCAAAACCTCACTTTTCATTAAATCATACATTAGCACAAATACATGCATTTTGGTAGAATAATGATTTTTGTTAATTAGATTTTATAATTTATTAATATTCTACTCTTTGGTCATATAACTAAAATTATGCTCTAACTATATACTAGCTTTTGTATGTACAGTAATTTTAATTCCTATATAATATGGGTACAAATTTTAATTCTTATATATATAGATGAGTTATATAATTATGTATAGGTAAGATATTTTGTTCATAAGAGCTTAGGTGTCATCTTGGAAATGGTACACCTTGACCCCCCTTTCAACCTTGGCCAATGAAGGGATTTTATAATTCTTTTGTGATGAGTTTTAGACTCTATCTTACCTTCACTCTCACACACACACCACGCCTGAAATTTCCCTCAAAAATCAGCTCTTTAACTCTCTCAAAAATAAAAGAAGTGGAGTTAAGAAATTTAGCCTGAAGGGAGAAGAAAAGATACTAGTTAGAAAGGATCCTCCTCTCTTATTTCTTTTATGGTATGGTAGCTAAGTTATATATTGCTTATAATTGTTTGTAATAGATTAAACGTTGTATGTTTAGGTGAATTAGAGCCCTGAAATTATATGTAAGTTAGCTAAGTAAATTGCATGACACCCAGTTTTCAGAATTTCAGGTTCTGCAATTAGAATTTAAAGCTGTAAATAGGTATCTAAACGTGAGAGTTTGATTATGTAAAATTTTCGGGATATCCTTATATGTGTCGTGAATATCTCTGCAAAATTTTGTAACGATTGGATTCTTGTGGAGTTTTCTAAAAATCGTTGAATAACACTGCCAGTCTGTTCGGCGGGATTGGCAAAGGCTACTGTTTTCCGTTTATTTGACTGAACTAGATAGCTTGGATTACTCTGAAACTTTTACTGTATAATTATGCATGTGTTTAGAGTATTGTATAAAACGTTCGGAAGTTTTTAGGGAACAGGGGATTTTAGAAAAATAGTTGAATATAGGGTGTCGGTTCTGAAAAATTTGTCGGGACAGCCCTGTTTCGTTAATCGAATCGAAGCGGAAATTAAATATGAAAATATTATGTCATGTTATTCAATGTATTATATACAGGGTATTTATGCATTTTGATGTGTTAATAGGTGGAGATTTCAATAAAGGAGCCGAAAACGCCGACTAGACGAAGAATATTGACGAGCCACTATTTGTGAGTATAATTGGGTGACTTGATAATTGACTTGTACATTGCTTTGATTGATATGTCTAAGTGAATCTTTTAATTGTCTACTTGTGTTAATTGGGAACTTGATGGTGTTGTGAACGTGGTTATATGATGATTGAGTGATGGAAATGAATGTGGTGAATATACTTCATTGTGTAATAGATGTGAACTACATGTGTTATTGATGACTTGATGATGAAAATGAGATATATGCTATGAAAATGCATTCATCCGACATAAGAGGTTCTGTTATGGCTGCTACTAACCTTGAGCCATGTGTTAAAGAATTTCCAGTAAAACTGGACCACAGAGTACCGTACGGCCACCCGAGTTCACTGAACTCCCATGTGTTATATGAATTACAGAGTGCCATGGCCATTTTCGTGAACACGATTTACTCTTGGGTATAGCAGGCCATTAACAGTAAAAGAAAATGACTAAGCACGTGCATCAAGTGTTTTTAAATGATATGAATGGAATGTGATATGATTATGTATGACGCTCTTACGTGACTTCACATGAGTGATTGGATGCTGTTTTTGTGTGCTTATTGGATGTCAATTATCTCGTTACTTGATTATACTTGCTGAGTTTGCGACTCACCAAACGCAATGTTTTTTTTTAGTGCTGTAGATAGAGTTGATCCGTGAAGTTGTGTACATAACACTGAAGCATGGATCAAAGGTCGGCTGGCTGGTTTTCAAGTCCTTCTCCCTCAGCTCATCATTTGCATATCATATAGGGCTTCTTTTTGTCCTCTTGTAAAGTATAATTACTAGATGTGTGTATTTCTATTTATGTCCAAGTTGAGGATTGTGCAACTAGTATGTGAATGATTACGTTTGTATATAACGATCAAATGGGTAACGTATATATGTGTGCTCTTTATCTCTATGTGTTTCATGGAAGGGTGTTATTGCAAATAAGAGCAAAATTAACGGAGACTCCCAATTGATAGTAAATCAAGCAAAAGGGATATTTAAATGTGTAAGTCCTGTAGCAGTAGCCTCATTTGCTCGAATAAATGAGCTACTTGAACATTTTGAAGAAGTTGAGATTTTATACATACCTAGAGGAAAAAATTAGGTATCTATTGATTTAGCTCAACTGGCGTCAGGCTATAAAATTGATCTAGATATGTTTAAGTCAATTATCCAACTCAAATCGAGGGTTGTCCTACATTTCTAACAAAGAGCAACCCAAATTTACAAAATCGACATTTTTACATAAAAACAAGATTGGCGCCTTGAAATCATTGAATATCTCCAGAACCCAGCTAGGGGAGGTTTCTCAAATACGTTGAAATTGATGGCCCGTCACTATTTCTATGATGGATAAGAATTGTACAGGAAAGATTCTCATGGGATACTATTGAAATGCCTTGATTTAGAGGAGACGTTAATTATAATGGCAGAAACCCACGAAGGGGTATGCGGGGCCGATCAATCAGGACAGAAAATGAGATAGCTAATACAAAGATATGGATTCTATTGGACGACAATCTTACGAGATTGCATAAGCTATGCTAAGGGATGTAAGCAATGCCAGAAATATGGAAGAATATTGAGATAGCCAACTGTCCAGTTAAACTTCATCATAAAACCATGGCCATTTCGAGGATGGGCCATGGACATAATTGGGGAAATTATGCGGATATATTTTAGTTGCCATTGATTATTTCACTAAGTGGGTAGAGGCTAAGGCCTTCGAAAATATGAACTCAAAACAAGTGGTCGAGTTTGTCAAGGAATACATAATCGCAAGATTTGGGATTCCAGAAACCATAACCTTCAATCGAGCTAGAGTGTTTAACAGTGCAGAAGTGCTCGAATTTCTGAAACAATTCGGAATAAAATTGATAAATTCGACACCTTATTACGCCCAAGCAAATGGCCAAGTCGAATCATCGATTAAGTTGATTAAAGGCTGTATTTCAAGGATGATAAATCAAAATCCTAAAAATTGGCACGAATTGCTAATCGATGCATCATGCGCCCTAAGAACCATTAAAAAGGACAGTCTAGGTATATCCCGTTTTCAATTGGTATAGGGCCACGAAGCAGTAATTCTGTTAGAGATTAAGATTAAGTCTAGGCGAATTCTGGAATAAACACAACTTACAACCGAAGAATATATTGTGGGTATGAATATCGAAAAGCTATACCATGAAATATTACAAGTCCAAACCCTACAACAAATCAAACTTCAGAAGAGGATAGTCGAAAAAAGTTACAATAAAAAAGTGAAGGTGAGGTCCTTTGAAACAGGGGACTTAGTGTGGAAAATGATGTTACCTGAAGGATCAAAAGATCATTTTTATGGGAAATGATCAACTAAATGGTATGGACCATTTTTAATCTCGAAAAAATTATCAGGGAATCCTTTCGAACTCAAATTGATAAATGGGGACAAATATGGCCGAGCGTTAAACGCAAAACACCTAAAGAAGTATACACCAAGTATATGGAAAGAGACTGAAAACATTATATTTGAAAGATTACTCGAAACTGGAAAAGTTTTTTCACAATCAAAATGAAAAGTACTAAAGCAACATTGCTCAAAAATGTTTATGACTTAACAAAATATGAAGAACTAGCTAATATTTCTAAGGCAGAATCGAAGGTATCTCTCTCAAGCAGAGCGAGCTTCACTATCTCTTCGAGCTCATAAGTTAACTCTGCAATTTGATCATTCAGGGCCGACAGTTTCTCCTCGACTTGATCAACCAAATGGGATAAGCGATCTCGCTCAAGTTGGAGATCTGCAATCTGGGCATCAAGTGCGGCACTTCGAGCCAAGTAGCTAGCTCGAGAATCCTTTAGAATAGTGATCTGGCTGTGGAGCTGACCAATTTGTTGAGAATGGCTAGAAGATGTCTCTCTCTTAAGAGGATTGATGCCTTCATCCATGAAGGAACGGAGACTAGATAGGCTGCTCTCAAAGGTGTCACGTGCCGTTTGGAACATTGGCAGCCATCCTCGAAGCTGCATCATCAAGGAGAAAAAATGAAGCTCCTCTAAGAAACGAGAGTCATTGAGCCTATGCCTTATGTCGTGGAGAGTTTCATGTAGAGCAACTGTGGAAAACACTACGGGTGTTGTGTCTCCTAGAAAATGAAATCCTGAAATTAAACACAGGGATTTCAAAGCTAACAAAGTATCATACATATGGTAAAATAGGTATGTACCTTCGGATGGAGCAGTGAGAGCCATAGTACAACTTGAATGACTAGGGTCCGTGACTGGTCTGGAAAGTCCAGTTGAAGGAGGGATATCCTCAATCTCTTCTATTCGAACTGAAGATGAAACAAGAGAAGAGTCAAGAGCAGACTGAACTAGGGATCCAAGGGCAAGGTTCATGCCAATGTTGTGAAGGTGATACGCGTCCACAACAATGGTGGATACTCCTGCCACAGTGCCAAAAGACAACTGCACCGAAAATGGCAAGCTAGATATGCCTGTTTTCGAGAAGAGAGGATCCTAAAAGGGATCACGAATGTGTATATATGAAATTTGGAAATCTGCCTAAAATATATAAGCATACAAATGATACAAAAACTACCCTGATAGCAGGAATCTTAGAAGGTCAGGTGTAGTACTAGTAATAGTCTCAGAACTAGTGTATACTCGAGGTAAACTTCCTTGAGTAGGAGGGAAAGGTGGAATGTCAGAAGGAGCAACTGCAGCAAAGATGTACTAATTTTACACAAAGAAACCTTGAAGTAACTATCCGAAAAGGACTATAAAAACAAAGTGATACCTTTAAGGTTGCCCACGACAATGTTTCCTTCAATCGAAGTTTCTAGTTCAGGTGATGGCTCCACAAGAGTGGTCGAAACCTATTGAGTCTCATGTTTGGGCGAGGCTTTCTCAGGAATGGTCTCAGTGGTACCTTTCACGTCAGCTTCAATGGTTGTTGTTCCAATGTTGAAGGAAGCTACTCCACCCGAGGAGTCTATATAAAACGCACAAATATGAACAATTTTCAAGTAAGAGGCCACCTTCGAGTAAAGGTAAGTCAATGAAATAAAAATGTTCAAGGGGTTACCCGAGGCACCGAAAGACCTTTGTGTACAAAGACGTTTCCTGGATCTTGCCTGAAGAGCATACTGAGCTGCATCTTTTTCTTCATCCTCTTCTTCACCAAGTGATCTTGGGGGTTCTTCTCGAGGAATCGAGGTCGAGGGATCCCGAATAGTAATTGTACCCCATTTTTTAGTAACAGGAGCAGAAATATCAGGAGGATCAGAGGCGGTAGTTGATGCTCAAAGCGCATGGGATAATGCAACAGCTTCCTGGACTCGGGAATTATCACGCTCAAACCTCAAACCCGAGGTCAGATCGTACAGGATGATATAATTATTATCCTACAAAAGGGAAATAAGAATGTAATTCAAAAAACAATTGAGTGAAAATGAGTTTCGATAAAGAATGTAGTTACCTCATTTGATAAAAGGCTCGAAAGTTGAGCCATGTTCACTGTACCAGCATAAAGCCTAGTAATATCAGTGATTTGTTTTCGAATAATTTTCCTCGCATAACTACATCTCAAGACAAAGTTCCAGAAGTCCACGAAATATTTCTCCACCCGGAGGATTCTGTAAAAGATTGGAATAAAGCAAGGAGGAACCTGACGGGAAGTTTAGTTTCGAATAAGAGCTTTGGCTTTAGCCCTCTGATGATTCGCGATATGAAATTGCCTGTCCGACCAAGGGCGATTCATGGTACCCAGAAATGGCAAAGAGAAGCACTAGGTCATGCCAAATTGCCGCGAACAGAGCTACAAGATAAAAACGAGGATACGTCAACAAAACTTATATGCCCGAGATATGGTACACTCGAAATACTATGTGCTCAAAATACGGCATACTCGAAACATCATGTGCTCGAAATAAGTATATCAAAACACCATATGCTCGAAAATCTATATGCTCGAAATCTATAAACCCAAAGTTTATCACGCTCAAAAATTACAAAATCTACACACTTAAAGCATGATCGAATTACCTATGGGTTTTAAACTTTGACTCCAGGAATATTGTCAGCATACAGAAGGTCTCGAGATGATAGAATAGACCTCCAATAAGGGTGGTCATCGATGGAGGAATCAAGCGAGTCAATTACTCGCATCCAGTTGGGTAAAGCCGTATGCGACCTATGAGTGGATTCCTGGTCGTGCCTTGCCTTGAAAAAGGGGCACCAAGTAGAGACATAGAGTGGATTATAAACAACACCTAGAACCACAAGGTCTTCTCAAGGGGGATTAATAGATTTATGCTAGCTTCCCCACAGCAAACCCAATTTGAGACAGTCTGGAATCGAAAACCGGGGATTTCTTCGAGGGCCTCTGTGCTTCATTTCGAATAGAGGCTTTGAGGGTTTCAATAGTCCTAATATTCAAGAACTCGGGATAATACAAAAAAGACCAACATGACAATAACTAAAGGGGACAAGCCAGTTTATGGGCGTTCGAAAGGTCACGATGAAGGTTGAACATCATGCAATAAAAATGAGCCAATACTAGTGGAACCAACTCGATGGGTCCCATAGTGATAGCAATGTTGGCAGACAAGGTAAGAAAAGTTTTGTTTACGACACAACAGGCGTTCATAAATAGCCAGGAAAAAACAAAGTTTAAAAACAATACCTCTTCGAAAGAGGTAACCATTTTCTTACAATTGATGAAATGCTTAACTAAAGCTGTATAAGCAATATTAGCCCCCTTACTTTTGCTGTGCCCTTTTAACCAAGTATCAGTAGATAGTAAGAGAACATGAGCACTGGGTATTGATTCACCAGTAGGAAAAGCCATACCCGCTAAGGACAAACCGGTGATTAAAGCCACATCCTCCAAAGTAATTGTCTGAAAACCTCAAGGCAGGACAAAGCAATTATAAGAAGTGTGCTAAGAATAAGCAAGAGCGTCAGTCATTACCTGCTCGAAGGAGAGTACCGGGTAATAAGCTAGCCGAACAAATCCCTTACCTGTGAAATTGGCACAGTCTCTCGAACCAAGGAAAAGCGTCTATGGCTCCAATCCAGCCATTGATTGGCTTAGTCTTATTTATCCAACTAAATTTATCGCCCACCTTCTTGAAAGCATTTTCTTTCGAACTCGGCCGCAGTCTTCTTTGGAATCTCCAAGTATTCTAGATGGGCAATAATATCTTTCATTGTTGTCAATTCACTGTTGGCAAGCGTTTCAAAGATTATTGTTTTCTGAGCATCTGAGAGTTTTGGATTGTGGAGAGTAATATCAAAATTAAGTTCCATATCAATCATCTTCCTAAGCGTCTTTTCTCTGTAGGCATAATAATACTCTATGTCGGAAGTGTAGCCCCTGGGAAAGAAGTTGATCTCCTGAACAGGAGGACCAGTTAGTGTGGGGATAAACTCAGCCACTTCTGTCGACCGCTCAGCGTCTGGAGTCACTTCTTTGGCTGGTGAAATTTCAGCATCTGGAAGGACTGTATCAAGTTCTTGAGCGATTTCCACCACCGTTGATAAATCAACGTCCAACTCTATGTTTGCCCCTGAAGATGGAGGTGCATCAGCGTCTTGTGCACTTGGAGCTGATACATGTAAGCGTTTGAGAAAATTGAAGATAATTTCTACTAAGTAGAAATGCAAGATATAAAATACAAAGACCCTTACCTTGATGGCTATCATCGACTACAGTAGTCGCTTGATCTACAGGAACTTCTGGTTCCATAGCCTCAGGCCCTAGAACTTCTTTGTCATCTTCAAGATTTAGGAAAGAAGTTAGGGGTTCACCATGGAGAGGAATATTGTGTTCTTCTAAGATATTCAGGTAATCCTGAATGCTATATTCCCTCAAGGATGAAACAAAGTTTCTCCTAGCGTTAAAAAAAAAACAATTGGAAATGATAATATACTTTGTCTAAGACAAGTAGTTACCATGATCGCTAGCTAAGTCTGTTGAGATAGCTCCAGTAACAGGCTCAGCGATTGGCTCGGAAGGTGGAGAAGGAGGAGGAGCACTCGAGGATTCTTCAAGCGCTGCAACCGTGGGAGCGCGAGTTGAGCCTCTTGGAGTGGACCAAGGTGTACGCTTTCGGGCAAGCGGCACTTCCACTTTTTCTTTCGTCTCGGGCATAATAAAAGTCGCTGGAGGTGAAGAAGGGTTTTTCGGTGGAGGAGGGGAAGATGGAGACTTTTGTTTTCTCTTTCTTTTGTTTCTTCGCTGGCTGGGATAGCTCAGCGTCTTTTATGGTGACTTTTCTCTTTGGCCTTTTGACCACCACTTCTTCTGGCTCATCTGATGAGGAAGAACACGCTTGTTCCTCATCATTGCAACAAACGCGACCTTCAGCAAGGATACGCTCACGCTCCTCTTTTGGAACAACTGCACCACCAAGTCGCATGGGGTGGAGCAACTCGCTGATCATTTTCTTGCCTTAGAACTTTGTCGCTGGCACTTTGGATCCCTTGGAGATAGTGAAACCAGAAGAACGTGGGAGAAAGTTTAATAAAATCCCATAGGGTTTGGGATTAAAAGACTCATGCATCCCTGCTTTGAAGCAATTGAATAAATACAGCGACCAATTGACCTTTAACTTTAGCAGGATGGCCATCATCATCTTAAATTGTACTAGCGAGATCTTATCAAAAGATCCTTTTATGCACTCGTTAATCTTAGCACAGATGTCAACGAGAATGATATACTCTCCCTTCATGTCATTCTTCTTGAAATTTATCTGGTAATCATTCTCGGCTTCATCGCGACGAATGGCTTCCCAGACTTTTGGTGAGTTGCCCATGCCAAGTTCCCCTACTTCAATACCATCGGACGGCAGGTTCAGGACTTTGGCAAGCAGTTGAGCCGTCAAAACAAAAGGGGTTTCAAGGGATGGGTATGAACAAGTGAGAGAGTTGCCGTCAGAAGAAAGGACAACATTCTTGAAGATGAACTTGACTACTTCCTCATGGATGAAGGAATGATACTTGAGTAGTTTTTTCAAGCCGGATTCCTCAATGAGAGTAAGGATTTTTCTCATCGAAAAATTTTGGTTGTCGTACAGGTATTCCTAGTTGATAAGGAACCCTGCATTGTAACCCATCGGTTTAGCAGATTTCTTGGGAGCAGATGAAGATATTTTTAGTGCCATTGATGAACTGTAAAAGCTTTGTTTGAGGAGAGAAAATGGAGAGTCTTTTAGCCTTAAGAGGGAGATAAATTTTTACAGCAAGAGAATTTTGGAAGTGATAAAGTTTTGCTGTAAAGAATTCAAAGGGCTTAAATAGGTGACAGAAAGTAACTTCTCAACAGCTAGATGAGTGCGACGTGTAAAGGCAGTTATATCAAAATTGAAGTCCATTAATCTGAGCCATTTATTAATAACTACGGATGTTAAAAGGTGTGAAAAATTTAGCAACTGCTGTAAATATAAATTATTGAGATCCGCAGTTCCTTTTTCAAAACCGTTTCATATTTTGAAATCTTTCATTGTGAGATACAAGCGCCTAATGTTACACTGACACGTACCCAGGAATGCTCAAACACTGAACTGCCTAAAGAGATCGTGGGCATTAACTGTCAGTTTTGATGTGATAGGGACATGTGAGCAGTTGTTAAATCTTATTTTTGAACTTATCCACACGCTGCCTTCAGCGATGAAAAATAATGCCTGCTTTAAGAAAGAAGTTTCTTATTGTTTAAGTGGAAATATGCTTAATCGCTATTTTTTTTTTCGAATTTAACTAAGATAAAAATCTAAACGTTTGTTGTACCACTTGTTTTGAAATGAAATTTATTACTTTGTGAGCGATCAAGATTTTCATGCATAAATGTAAATGCTAATGCTCAATCCAAAAAAAAAAATTTACAGTCATTGTTAATCATCGTCGCTTACAAATCGTGGTTTTAAATTTTCTCTTAAAATTAATGACTCATTTTAATATTGAAATTTTTTAAAATATTATAGTAAAGTTGAAGCAGTTAATATTATTTTATTAATGACAAGCCTCTTCAAATTTTCTAACATAGTTACTTACAGTCATGTCTCCCTGCTTCAACTCCAAGAACTCCTTTACCTTAAGGGATCTAGCATCTTGGGTGAAGTACTTGTCATAAAAGATCACCTTGAACCTATCCCTTGACAATGTCTCCATATCCACGGAAAGTTTGGCTCCTTCCCACCAGAATCTTGCTTCTTTCTTCAGTAAAAAGATTGCACAAACTACCTTATCAGCATCATCGATAGGCATTTAGTCAAAGATAATATCCAACAACTTAACCCACACCTCTGCAACTATGGGATCCGAACTACCTTAGAAATCAAATGGTTCCATCTTTCTGAACTTCTCATACATAGCTTGTGGAATGTCAGGTCGAACAGGAGTTGCATGAGCTCGCTGATTCTGTTCTTGAGTTCTCTGTTGCATGTCCAGAAACTGTTGAATTTGCTCACCATGCATTCTAGTTTGTTCTTGTATCAGATTAGTTGGATTAGCCACCACATTGTTGCCACCCTCTTGTGCACCCATTACCTTTCTTTTTGGCGGCATGAGTTCCTATATTTTGTCCAACTTATCCCATTCACTAGCCAATAATGAATGCACCTTAATGACAATAATATGCATTGATGAAACATAAAAGAACAAACTAAAGAGTTGACCAAGTTTCCCAGCCAGATCATATTCATATATGCCTTCTTCTGTCTTCAGGAAACACTAAACATCCGTTCTGATACCACAACTGTCACACACCCATACCCGATCCTTACATGTAACTCAGATAAGCCACACGGTCAGGCCAAGGGCCAATGACCCATTTTATTCCTTGGAAATGTTATGGTTTTCCAAATTAGTAGAATATATCCCTTTAGAAATAAAAGAAAATCATTTTTTTAATATATAACATCAGAGTACAAAAGTGCTCGAAGCATGGCATATGAACATAGCTCTGTTTGACTGCTCTGGAGACTTGGGCAACCTTCACATATTAACTTGATCATCACCTGCATCATTAGAACCTAATGAGCTAATGGCTCACTAAGAAGAAGCTCATATTTTTAAAAGCAACGTTTCACGTATCACATACGACAGTCAATAATGCATAGTTCAGTTAAAACTTTTCTTTTTCCTTTTTATCCTTTCCTTTTGGGTACCCTCGAAGTGTGGTATTCGACTGACAGTGATAGTACTTCATTACATTTGTCGATGAGCATTCACGGTATGGCTATGTGTATTTGATGAAGTACAAGTCTAAATCACTGGAGAAATTCAATGAATTCAAGACTTTACTCGAAAACCAAACCGGGATCATATTAAGGCACTTCGGTCTGACCGCGTTCTTACGGGAACATGGCATACTGTTACAGCTTGCTCCTCCAGCCACTCCATAATTAAATGACATAGCAGAATGAAGGAATCGAACACTGTTGGACATGGTTCAATCCATGCTCAGATACACAGATTTGCACATTTCGTTGTGAGGGCATGCGCTGCTCACAGCTGCTCACATTCTAAATACATGTCTCTCCAAGTCTATTCCTAAAACATCATATCAGATATGGTGTGGAAGGAAGCCTAATTTGAAATACATAAAGATGCGGGGTTGCCCAACTTATGTGAAAAAGACCAAGGCAACGAAATTGGAGGCTAGATCCTTGAAAGGACAATTCGTTGGATATCCTGAGAATTCCAGGGGATACCTATTCTACCTTCATGATGATCAAAGGATCATTGTTGCCTTACAGGCAATCTTTCTGGAATAAGAATTCAATCGAGAAGGTGGACCTATTAGGTGTATTGTTCTGGAAGAACAAAATGAATCTTCTTTAAAAGACACTGTGCAAGAGACCCAATCCGAACTGAAAATGACAGAGCCATCAATGTGAAGGTCTGCTAGAGTATCTCAACCACCTAAGAGATATGGTTATCTGCTACAAGGAGAGCATAATTTGAATGCAGTAGCGGAAGGAAACCATGGAGACGATGTATTCTATAAAAAAGCATAAAGTTATGAAAGTAGAAATGGATTCGATGTATTCGAACCAAGTCGGGACTCTGATAGATTGACCCAAAGGTATTGTACCCATTGGATGTAAATGGATCTGTAAGACAAAGATTGGTTCGAATGGCAAGGTGGACACCTATAAGGCCAGGCTAGTGGCAAAAGGGTATAGTCAAATGGAGGGCATTGACTATGAGAAAACCTTTTATGGACTGAAGAAGGCCTCTCGCAGTTGGAACCTTCGTTTTGATGAAGAAGTACGAAGTTATGGTTTTATCAAAAACGAGGATGAACCATGTGTCTATAGAAAGGTTAGTGGGAGGGAAATCACACTCTCTGGTGCTATATGTAGATGATATTCTACTTATAGGGAATGATGAAGGTTTGCTAACTTCAATGAAGACATGGCTTTCAAGCACATTCTCCATGAAAGACTTGGAAGAAGCTACCTATAACCTAGGAATTCACATCTACATGGATAGATCGAGTAAGATGATAGGACTCTCTCAAGCCCTCTACCTAGAGAAGGTTCTAAAGTGATTTGGGATGGAGATCTCTAAAAGATGTCTTTTGCCCATGAGACATGGAATTCATCTCTCCAAAAAGAAGAGTCCTCAAAGTGAGGAAGATCGAAAAAAGATGAGTGTCGTTCCCTATGCATCAGCAGTGGGAAGTCTCATGCACACAATGTTATACACGAGACCATATCTCGCCTATGCTGTGAGCGTAGTGAGTAGGTTTAAAGCTAACCCGGGTAAAGAACATTGGATTGCCTGAAATCTATCTTGAAGTACTTGAGAAGGACCAAAGATATGATTCTCGTATATAGCAATGGATAAATGAAAGTGGACGGTTATACAGATTCTAATTTCCAATCTAACGTCGATGACCGCAAGTCCACTTCTGGGTTCATATTCATTTTGAATGGGGGACCAGTGTCTTGGAAGAGTTCCAACAAAGCACAACTGTTGATTCGACCATTGAAGCTGAATATGTGATAGTCTCAGAGGCAGCCAAAGAAGTTATTTGGATTAAGAAGTTGTTCCTAGTGTGGAGATACCGATGCCACTATTGTGTGACAACAATGGAGCCATCGCGCAAGATAGGGAACTAAGGTCTCACAACAAATTCAAACACATAGAGAGGAGATATCACATTGTTTGACAAACCGTTGAAAGAGGCGACATCGCCGTGTAGAAAATAGCCTTAGCAGACAACGTGGCTGACCCACTCACTAAGCCATTGGGGCAGGCGGTGTTAAAGCGATATCTTGAGAAGATGGGTATTAGATACCATAGCAATTGACAATAAGTGCAAGTGGGAGATTGTTAGGTACATGCTCTAGATGCCAATGAGGACAAATAGATTGTATAGGGTATCCAATTAGGTTGTACGAAGTTATCTTTAATAAAGGTATTTATTCTTCTGTTCATATAAAATTTCATGGCATTAATAAGTATTGAACAAATAGTCCATGTGTATCGAGGTTGACTCTTCGCCCTTTATGGAATAAAGAAGTGGCACGGTCAATTGGGCATTAAGATTCTACTTGTATGACACATGCTCTGACAAGGAGTGCCAGTTGAACACTATAGGATAGTGAAAACATGTTTCATAGATATACCAATGGAATTGATATATTCAAACATGGCTTGAAGTAATTTGATCACATGGGTATTTACTCAGTGATTGTCAATGATTGGATTACTGATCATAATAGTATGCGTGGGCCTTAGACCTGAGGGTTCATGATCAATGCACTTGTACTGTTAAATCTGTTACTAGAGCAGTTAGGCCCAAATCACCCTTTGGTGGGGCGGACCTTGACGTGCGATCTCAATAAGTCAAGTAGCACTTGTGAAGTGATAGCCAAGATGGGATTCACTGTCTCGACAGTAAACGAGAAAATATCCTATGCGATCATAGGCAAATGAAATTTTAAGTTTTTGGCCAAAGCAATGAAACTAACTCATGTAATACATGGAGGGTAGTTTGGTAATTTCAAGAAATTATGCTATGATTAAATGCACAGTATCAAGTTTAGTGAGTTTCACACATACCATGACTCTCATTTGATCGGGATACACCAGTGAAAGGCTTATACACATACGGTATTTATGGTCCAGAGGTTCATGATTCATTCATTTCGTACTCAATTGGGTTACAATGTGAGTCCACGGGACTGGCTAGGTGAGACTCACATCCTCTAGTAATTCCTCCCATTGACAATTGAGATGAACCTAAACAGTCGCGCTATAAGAAACGAACAGGATGTCTTTTTGTGTTAATCTTTTCGAAAGATAAAATTAATTGGACGAATTGATTTATTGGTTAAATCTTTAAATTAAATATTTAATTTAATTAGATTAAATTAAATTATTTAAGTAAAGAATTTATTAAATAGAATTAATTAATTAATAATATATATTGGATTTAAATAGGATTTAAATTAAATATATATTAAAAGGTAGACTAAATTGGTCGGGCCAAAAAGGCCACATCGACTGTCCATACGGAGCCCTAGGGGTGGCCATGAGGAGTCCTAGGAAGGACTCCTATTTGTTGCTTAAGTCAGTAGAGTTATAAGATATCTCCAACTACAACAAGGAACCCTAACCCTAATTGCATAGCACAAAACGAAGGAACTCCTATCCCAAAAATCCTTCCTAGCCGTCCACCACCTCCACGAGGAGATTTTTGAAGATCTTTGGAAGGCACGTTTAGCGTGAATCTTTGGAGACAGGAATTCTAAGAGAGTTGCTGTTACGCGAATTCAAGAATACAAAATCGATAAGGTAATCAGTTTCGTTTATTTTTTAAAAGACTTTGAAAACCATCAAACCACGTTGAAGTGATTCGACTCTAGGAATCCTCAATTCTACCACTACGTTTTTAGCTGAAAAGGATTCCTAATAAACTCCAACAGTGCTCCTACCTATCAAATATGTAGGGGTGAGTACATCTTGATATTAAGGAGCTTTTTTGTTTAATACATTCAATGCCACAATTAGATTTATAAGAACAAACTCAATATCTTTTATTAATGATTCATAATGTTCATACAATAGAAATAAAATTCCCTCCTAAATCTAATTGCTCAATAGCATAGAGGGCATAACACCTAACAAACATATACAATACTACAAGCACATTGTAAATAACTCCTTAAGTCTAAAGTTCACACATACTATCGCAATCTTAAACCCTATCATCGACGGCCAATGAGTAAATACACATGTCATTGGATTAATGCGAGTCGAGTTCAATATGTTAACTCCGTTAACTATTTTTGTAACATCCAATATTCTCGGCTCCTAATTTCGTAGAAGCGAAGGTAAACGTTATAATCACCGCTAATTAGATTTCGTAAATTATTTGATTTTAGTGATTCGCGTTCGACCAAAAATATTCGTCTAGTTATGATATAGCCAATATCATATTCCAAGAAAAATAGACTATCAATATTTACCTATTATAGTATATTAGTTGTGGGTAGGGTAATTATTCTAAAAGTTGTGTAGATAATGTAAGTATTAGTGGCAACATTATATATTCCTATAGGGGGGCTGAAACATGAGTGTATATATATGTGGCAACCTTCGGCCAGGGGATGGGAGCCGAAGCCCGCCACACCGCAACGCTAGCTCAATCCGAGAGACGATCCTGTCATGAGCTAACGCTAAGCGTGAACTATACAAAAAAAAATTTCCCAAACACACAACGCAAAATTCAAGGTACACACATATATATATAACCACATAACATCATAATTACATATAAGGGTTTAGATGCAACTCAAAACCCCGAGCCAGCAAAACTAGAGAACTATACGTACAAGGTATCCAAACACAGCTACAACTGGCTCTCAACTAGAAAACTCTAAAACTTTCTTAGCCAAGATTTTCCCCTCTGGTTCTGTTCTGCCGAGCTCTTCTGAAAAGTTAGAAAAAAAGAGGGGTGAGTCTGAATGACCCAGTGAGGTAGCCTAATGGCTTGCTTTACCTTATCCCGAGAGATAGAATCTGTATAGGAAATCAATAATGACATGGACATATAAAATGGTAAGCAAAAGCATCAAACAATATCCCACAAGGCAAAATAATCGAGTAATGAACTGAAGGAATAACTCATGTACTTTAGAATCAAGTCGTAACGATTGTGATCCATCTTCCCACTGTCCCATACCAGTAGGAGACTTCACACTATTTAATATATACTAGACGAGTTGCAGGTGTCGGGACCCTAGATGTGGCTCCTACGGGACTAAGAGGTGGCTCGTAGCACTTTACCCCGCATAGCACTTAGCTCCCTTCACTCTGTCTGTAAGACTCAAAGTTTTAAGTCAAGAAAAGGTCATATTGCGGATGGATGTCGGACATCGGGACCCTAGAGGTGGCTCCTACGGGTTCAAGCGGTGGCCCCCGCCGTCGCGTGGCACTTTGTCCCCTATAGCACTTAGCTCGCTTAGCCGACGGAGTAGAGCTAAGAAGAATAATCGTTTCAACGAGTTTCCTACTAGGATATGTACACTGATTTGTATTCGAGCGAGAGCGAGCGGAAACAAGGACGACAGACTACAAATCGGGACACGGTTGGACACTTACCTTAGATGAGGATAAGAGTCTAATCAAAGAAACTTTATGAGGTCACACTTGACTATGATTTATTAGATAAAGAGAACGAAAAGCGGTAAGCAAGATCAAGTTGAAAGAACATGAGAAACCCTCACTATAATAAACCGGCGTCGTTGCCTCGGCCTCGGAACACGAAAGTATCCTGTGATTCAAAATACCATCATTTTCACAAAACAATACACTTAAGCTAATCACATACAACAAGTTATATCATACTATCCAAACATATAGGCAATTAAGTTCAAACAAGCCCCCTTACATGCGCAATATATTTCAACAATTTTTTAACACATTCTCGGATTGGAATTTCTTTCTCAAATTTTTCAGGATATCATATAGAATGCTGAAAAAGTCTACATCCAGATTTAATTTCCTTGTCAAATTGGGGATTCGGTAAACAAAACTGGACCGTCCCGGCAGATTTGTTTCAGAACAGACACCTTATATTCAAATATTTTTGTAAAATCCCCGGTTTACTGAAAATTTCCGAAATTTATATGACGTCTCTATAACATATGTATGAAGCTTCTGTAAAAGTTTTAGAGTAAATAAAAATTTCCAGGTACGCGAAATATCTTCAAAACAGTAACAATTTTCACTTCCGCCGAACAGACGGGCGATTTTGTTCAACGATTTTTAGAAAATTCCACAAAACTCTAATCCTTACGAACTTTTTCAGAGATGTTTAACACAAAATCACGTTATTCCAGAAAATTTATAATAATCAAACTCACAAGTTTAGCACCTCATTACAGCTTTAAACTTAACTTCAGAAACTGAAAGTTCCAAAAAAAAACTGATCATGCCAATGAAGTTAACTAAAATACATATATATGATATGATACTCTCAATTCTAGGTCATATACAGCTTGAACTACATTTAGTATACAACATATTCATGCAAAAGCAATGATTAACTACCATATACCTTAAGAGAAAGAAGAAAGGATGATACTTTCCCCTACTGGATTTTTCTTATTCTTCAGCTTTTCATGTCTTTGAGGTGAGATAGGAACTGATTTTCTGAGTTTTCTTCAGTCGTGGCGATGAATGAAGTTTTGAAGGCTGAATTGTTGTATATAAGGAGGTGTTGGTCAAAAAGGTAGGGAAAAAATAAATGGAGATTAATCCTCCATGGGCCACGTTTTTTAGGCAAGATGAAATGTAATTAGCTTAATTTGCCACCTAATCTTCCCTTCCCTATTAGTGCATGTGTGGTACGTATATATATATATGTGTGTGCATGTGTTTGTGCCTATATCTATGTAGGTAGGTATGGACACATTTAAATATTAGCACTTTACAAATGATGAAGGTAAATCTATATATATATATATATGTATATATGCCTTAAATGATATAATGCATCAACTATTCTACAATGAGGTGTAAATACTACTAATCTATTTCACATATAGATATAATAATAGTTATATAAGCAAGTAGTAAAATATTTTTGGTCAAACTCAAATTGCTAAAATCGAATAAATTACGAACTCTAATTAGCGATAATTATAATGTTTACCTTTGCCTCTACAAAATTAGGAGCCGAGAATATAGGGTGTTACAACTCCCCCCTCCTTAAGAGAATTTGGTCCCCAAATTCTATGCAGATGAGGATATCCTTCCATACTTTCGAGTCCTACTAGAATGAAGATCTATGTGTCCACTCTTTTAGTCCACCCGATTATATGAATTGCAGCATAGCAGTCGTCGTCACAGGCAATCCTATTTCATTTATGCTGCCTTACTCCAATATCTCAATTGCATCACTTATGTACTATCACAAGTTTTCATATAGTAATAATTATGATAATTACTACTCGATGGTGCACGTATCTCAACTCCTAAAATTTCTAGCTATCGGACTACGATCATGAATGATAATGCATATGGCAACGAAAAAAAAGACGCATAGGATATTGATTAACTAATATGTCAATGTCTTTTCTTGATAACTAAACATTACCTTCCAGATGTGGTTTCTCTTCCACTCCAATGGCATAGTTCCTAACATGGACTTTTTGGTTTTCAGTTCTGCTGAGGTGTTGATTGTACGTTAGTGATAGTCGATCGGTTATTGGGAGTGGGTTCCGGCGCTCTAGGACTTTGAATTCCTATTGGGCCGCTAGTGATCATGGGACAATTTCTTTTGTAATGTTGGTTACTTCCACACATGAAGCATAATTTATCTTTTAGTCAGCATTGGGACTCATCATGTCGGGGTTTACCGCTAAATCCACAATTCATTTCTGAGATGCTAGGAAATTTGTTAACATTGGCGCAAGAAGGATCTGAGTTGTAAGAGAAATTTCCTACATTTCCATTGAAGGAATTTGGTCCCCTCTTCGGATTTGGCTCTTCAAACCAATGGGATGGTGTAGGCTGAACTCTCTTGTTGTCTCAAGTTCCTGAATCCCTTCTTCAACTTGCATGGCACGTTCCACAGTCTCCACGTAACTCACGGAATCCGCATACAATGTGGCCCAACGGATACTGTACCTTAATCCTCCAGCAAACTTTTTAATTTTCCTCTCCTCATCATTTAGATAATGAGAAGCATACTTAATAATCAGTAAACAGGGGAGTTTACAAAAATATTTTAATATAAGGTGTCTGTTCTCAAAAAATCTGTCGGGATGGTCCCGTTTCGTTGATCGAATCCCCAATTTGACAAGGAAGTTAAATCTGGAAAAATTATGTAGACTTTTTCTGAGTCCTTTCAGAAATCCTGTAAAATTTGAGAAAGAAATTCCATTCCGAGATTGTTTTAAAAAATTGTTGAAGTATATTACGCATGTAAGGAGGCTTGTTTGAACTTAATTGCATATATGGTTGGATAGTATGATATAACTTGTTGTATTTGGTTGGATTATAAAGTATTATAAGTTAAGAATATGACGGTGTATTTGGACAGCAGGATAGATTGTGGTTTAGACGAGACACAAGGCGACGACATCGAGTTGTAACTGTGAGGGTTTCTCTTTCCCTTGACACTTTTTAATTGGTTTACCTAATTGTTATTGCCTTGTTTCATTCAGAAACTATCTTATCGATACCTTGATGATTTCTTATTGATGAATGTAAGTTCTTAAGTATCCCGATCCAATCAATATCTCGTAATTCTCGACATTATCCTTTTCATGTTTATGGTACATGTTTTGTCTCGACATGGTCGTCGGTCTAATCGTTGTCAATTCTCGTGAGTCATATCATACGAATATCGAGTAAATACCTTCACGTTGAAACCATTATATTCCTTGGTTCTACTCCGTCGGCTAAAGGAGCTAAGTGCTATGCGGGACAAAGTGCCACGCTACAGCGGGGGCCACCTCTTGAACCCATAGGAGCCATCACTAGAATCCTAATGTCCGGCATTCTTCCGCGGTATGTTCTTTTCTTGGTCTAAATCTTTGACTCTTAAGGGCAGAGTGAAGGGAGCTAAGTGCTATACGGGATAATGTGCCACGCGACGGCAGGGGCCACCTCTTAAACCCGTAGGAGCCACCGCTAGAATCCCAACACCTGGAAATTTCGCAAACTAAAGGGAGCTAAGTGCTATACGGGACAAAGTGCCACGCGACGGTGGGGGCCACCTCTTGAACCCGTAGGAGCCACCACTAGAATCCCAACACCTGCAAATCTCAAAAGGTGTGAAGTCTCCCGCTGGTATGGGACAGTGGGGAGACGGAACACAATCGTATGACATGAATCTAAAGTATATGAGCTATCCATTCTGGTTTCATTATATGTTTCGTGATGTTCATCATTCTAACAGTTTGATTGCTTTAATGATTCACTCGACAAGTGTGATCTTGTTTCTCTTGTAATCTTCCACTGCAGATTCTGTTTCAATAGTAAAGGTAAAGCAACCCGTTAACCTACCTCACTAAGTCATTCGGACTCACCTCTCCTTCTTTCTTCCTTTTCAGATAAGCTTAGAATGTCGGATACGAATGGAGAAATGAGAAATAAAGGAAGCATTAGTTTGTGTCTATCAGAGGGAGTGATGTTTTGGGATGTACGATTGGGTATGTATATGTTTTGGCTTGGAGATCTGTAATTGATAGGGTTATTGTTGAATTGTGTAAGAGTGATGAAGAAGGTATTGTTTGTTTAAGTGGAATGAATTTTTTTAGTTTTAGCAGATGAAGAATTGGTATAGTTCTGACGCTTAGCGCTGGCTCGAGAAAGGACAGTCTCATGGATAGAGCTAGTGTCGCGGGGTAACGGGCGACCAAGTGGTCGGTGGGCGCTACAATATTCATGACACCAGCTCCCACTATCTCATCAATGTTCGACTAGCACTTCTTTGCGAACTATCTTTTAATATATTAAGTACTTGAGTCTTCCAGTGCCTCCTCTCAACCATAAGAGGTGGAAAGTCTATCTTTAAATATCAAGGACTTATTTGTTTAATACACTTCAATGGCATGAAATTAATTTGTTCACACACCTAACAAGAATAACCTTGAAGAAAAATTCACTACCTTTTGCACCTCTAAGGCCGACGGCTACTCTAAGGGGTGGAGAGAGATTTTTCTATTCTTCTTTCTTTGCTGTCAAGTCTATTGTAAGAATTAGGTTTTTCAGAACCAGTGGGTTAGGTATATATAAGGAGTGATGAGCTTGGAATTAACTAATTCCTTGAGCCCATCCAACTCCTCAAATACACGCCTCACACGATCCATGTTATCCAAATTGGGCTAAGTTGACTTTGAACTTAGTCCAATTATTAATTTGGTACAATATATTTTATTCCAATTAAAATATAACACTAATTAATAATCATCTAAATTAAATAATCTTATTATTTCATTAAAGGATGAGTAAAATAAATAAGTCTATATTTATTATATTTAAATTATTTCCATTAATCTAATTAATCAAATAAATTAATGTGTTCATAATAAATATAGGTAATTATTTGTTATTGATTTATTGCCATTAATTCAATTGTTCAAATAAATAATTTGCTCATCAAATAGCAAATTACTTATTTCATATATTTGACAACAAAAGAACTTTCTTCGTTCAATTCCTTTGAGGTACGACTCTCTAGGTTCGTTTCAATTGGCATTGGGAGGAAACCAAGGATGTGAGTGTCACTTAGCCAGCCGCGTGGACTCACATCGAAACCCAATTGAAATGAATAGTTCAGTACGAACTTTTAGGTCACAGACAGCATGTGAGTATAATCACCGAACAATTTCCACTTGTCCTTCTAAACTGCACTTCGAGGTTGATCCCACCAATGTGTGAATTAGATCTAACTACTCTAATAATTTGTTCAGTGTCACAAGTCCAATCTTCATCAATCCTCAGGTCTAAGGCTCACGCACACAACCGTGACCAGTAATTCAATCATTGACAGTCAAGGAGTAATTACCTATGTGATTGAATTACGGCGAGCTGTGTTCGAATATTGACACGCGAAATCCTAGCAAGTATACTAGGTCGTGCAAAGTAATAAAGTGGACTATTTAGCCCGGGGTGTATCGTCTCCACAGGGACAATTGGATTCAATGCTCGTAATTGCTATATTACCTATTTCTAAGCTAAATCAATTTATAAGATGATAGATGTTTATACTATGAAAATAACTAAAGATAACTAAAATGATTATCAAGGTAATAACTCAAATGGAAAGAGGTGATTGAGTTATGATCCTACTATGTTCTATTCTATGTTCATGAACTCTCAATTATCTGGATTTTTAGAACACTCTTGTTATGGCGAAACCCCCTAATGTATTTATTATCCAATCTCTTGAAATAACAAGCCTATACTAGTTAACAACTTCCTATATCTCTATAGTGAAGATTGAATTAACTAAAATGCATTTAGGTTCAAAGGAATTCCTTGTTTACGAAGATCCTACATTCAATCGGGTCATCTTATCACAAAAAGCCACACAACGCAATTGATTCTATCTCTAGTCAATCGTTACGTTATGATGTTTGATTTTTCGATCTCCCTTTATCTATCTCCTTTCGGTCTCAAGACAAAGCATTATATCAAACACATGGTGATCATTCATGTGAAAGCATTAAGCATAAAATCAAACATGTAACAAGAATGTAATAAATCCGGAAATTAATCATTCATTAAACACAAAACATCACAAAGTATTCACATAACCCAACCACAAAGATGCTTAGCTCATACTTACAATAACAAATGATTCAACAATTCTATAAGACATGGTTAATACACAAATCAAAGAGAAAGAGTTGAATTACTCCCTATTACAAAGTTTGAATCCAAGCTTTTGATGATGAAAATGGCTCCTCAAGCTTCCTTGGGTCTTCCTATGGCTTCCCTATGTGTTTTTAGAACAAGTGTAAGTGTTTTCCAAGAGAAAAGTGTGTTATAAAGGGAGAAAGCGGCGGACTTAATTTTAGGGCTTCGGGAGAATTGGACCGCGGCACAAACTCTTATCAGACCGCGGTCCTCTGACGCAGAATTCACAGCTTTCGTATTTTGATCATAACTCTCTCTACAAATGTCGGATTGAGTTGGTTCAAGTTGCTACGCGAAGCTAAGAAATAGATATACAATATGGAAGAAGAAACATTAGTATGATTCGGCCTGTAAGAGGAGGAAAACCTCATTTATATATGAGCATTGTGTAAAATCTTTTGTCAACCTCATAAGTTCAGATTTTACAACTTGCTTTGGGATCTTGAAAGGTTTTATGTCTCAATTATCAAGCACGTACACGAATTAAACCCTCGAAAATGATTATGACAAGTTACACTTTACCTAGAACACTCAACAATTTGAAAGCCTCCAAAACATCTTCGATTCCATCTCAAAATCATGAACTCCATATCCATTTTTATGCCAAGAGCACACTTTAAACAAGATTATGCAAACTCATTAGATAATAAAAACATTAAAACACTTCAAAACTTGTTAACCTATCGGTGTGCATGAAATGTGAAAGTCAAGATCAAAAGGTCTTTTTGTCTTGTAACGTAAGGCTAGGTAATGGCTTGGACGGGAATATATGGATAAAGTGACTAAACTCAAGAAAGCATACAACTCAATATCATCGAGCTAAACACTCAGTTATCAACCGAATAAATCTCCACATCTCGCCACTTATAGCTTTTTGATTTCTTTTCCCCTTGAACTCATAACCTCAAAACTTGTTTCTTTTGATGCTAGGGGTGGAAAAATGATTCCCAAACCAAATAAATCACATTGAAGCTCAGTTCGTAGCCAAGTCGAGAGAGAGCTCACATAATATATTTTTCGGTAACTTCCAATGTCTCGACTCTTTAGCCAACTTACAACATTTCTTTTTCCTCTCTTTATTTCACATAAACTCAAGACCTCAAAATTTTTCAAAATCATCAAGAACAAACACACCTTTTAACCCATTAATCCATGAGATTCGACACCCAAAACAAAGCGTAAACCCAAATTAAAGCCAAATGATACGAAGTTATATGCTCTCTTACTTGGGAAATAGACTTTGTTTTTCTTTCTTTTAGGCTAAAGGGTGGTTGGTGTGGCTTGCGAAAGAAAATCAAATGGTGGTTTTTAGTGTGCTAAACACACTCCATTCTTATCAATACGGCTCAAAATAAGGTCTAGAGATTATGTAATATCGTGAAGGCCAATTGTAAGGTTAAAGAAAATGAAAGATGGCCTAAATCATTTCATGACTTCGCACACTCAACACACATTTCAAAGTTGACAAAATTGAACGCTCAATGCTTTAAATCCTCAACAATTCACATAAGCATGGCTAAAAAGGCTTTCACATATAAAATACGACAAATGATTTCATCTTAGATGAAGTAGAGACACTCAAACGAATCACGCTCCAAGCAAAAGTACAACAAATCATGAATATGAAATCATTGACTATCACAGTTTTGTAATCCTAAATCAAGCATGAAATTTAACAAATGAGTACAAGTTACACCCTATCACCACATCACAATAAAATTAGGACGTCTACCCCACCCCCAACTAATCTAGCACATTGTCCCCAATGAACGAACATACAAATGTAAAGTAAAGGAAGGAAAGACGTCCCTGATGTTTGAAGCTAAGTGATGTCCAAAAAGTGAAAGAGCAACAAGGCGAAGAGTCTGACAATAAAGCCTAGCCATCTGTGAAGTTAGAAAAACAAGAAGAGACAAAAAGTATCATCAAAACAACTTAGAACACTTAAAACAAAAGAAACAAAACAAAAAAAAATAAAAAAAAAAATAACGGAAATGAAAGAAAGCATGTAAAACGTGGGTTGCCTCCCACGAAGCGCTTGTTTAAAGTGGGTAGCTCGACTCCCTTGCACTGCTCATGGTGGATCATAAGGAGCAATGCCAACTTTGTATAGATGAGCCTTTTTGTGCTTTTTCCAATTGCGTAAAGGCTTCTCATTTCCCATCACATTCACAAATCCTGAAAAACTAAGATATGAGCTCAGATTCACTTTTATAAAAATGAAATAAAATTGTAAATAACTAAAAGTGAATTTTAAAGATGGGGAGTTTTCCATTGATGGTTTTAATAAGTATGTGGCCAGGCCTAACTCCCTGAGCCTTGATTCTGACAACTTTAGTGGTGATATATCCCAGTGACTTGTATATCTTCGGATCTCCTCATTCTCAACTGTAGTATCACTTGGGTTCTTAGTGTATGTCTCGAACGGGCCACTAAAGTTGTAAACTTTGTCTTCAACCTCCACCACTCTAGCTCTCTGGTTATTGATGCACATTCTTAAGAAATCAAGAGATATGATGGTAGGTGGCGTTGGATTCTTGAATATTTCTAATGTTTTTTCTTGGTCATTTGATGGAGTGGATTTTGGGATCCCTATGCTGAATTGAAGGTGCTCCAGTGATGTTGTATCTACTTCACCACACATAGATTCTGAAGGTAGTGCTGGTGTAGCAATGGGTTGTAGACAATGTGGTGTGGAATCAACAACTTGTTCAACTTCTGTATCAGATACCTCATCATTCTCCTCTATGCCACTCTGAGAAGTGTCTGATGATCTCTCTACCAATAAGTTGGAAAGTTGGTTGAGTTGTGTTTGCAATTCCATTATAGATGCTTCGAGATTTTGTGACCGCTCATCGTTCGACTTCATCCATTGGATCATCAACTCCTCAAAACTTGGGTCCCTATCACATTGTTGCTGATAATCCCCATGGTTCTGAAAGTTAGCCGATTCAAATTCTCCCTCCATTAGAAAGGGGGACCTATCTTGTTACAGGTATGCTTGTGAATCTCTCATAACATAATAACTCAATGGCAAGTCTTGCTGACTTCTCCATCCGTGTTGACAATAATCGCTATGACGAGCGTCTCCACACCACGAACATAAATCTTGCACTCGACTCCCGTATTGGGCACCTTCATCCCATCCTTGTTTTGACCAATAAAAGTCATTGATGCTCATCTATTAAAGAATAAAATAAAAAAAAACATAACAAAACAACAACTAAAAAAAACAAAAACAGCAACTTAATGAAAAACAAAAACAGCAACTTAAAACACAAAACCAACAACTAAAAAAAGCAAAAACAGCATCTTGAAACACAAAAATAGCAACTTACAACACAAAAACAGCAACTAAAAACACAAAAACAGCAACTTAAAACACAAAACCAGCAACTAAAAACACAAAAACAGCAACTTAAACACAAAACCAGCAACTAAAAACACAAAAACAGCAACTTGAAACACAAAAACAGAAACTTAAAACACAAAAACAGAAACTTCAAACACAAAAACAGCAACTAAAAACACAAAAACAGCAACTTGAAAAACAGCAACTTAGTCTTAGAGAAGATAAGTGAATTACAATATCAAATAACGCAATTGTCCCCGGCAACGGCGCCAAAAACTTGACACGCGAAATCCTAGCAAGTATACTAGGTCGTGCAAAGTAATAAAGTGGACTATTTAGCCCGGGGTGTATCGTCTCCACAGGGACAACTGGATTCAATGCTCGTAATTGCTATATTACCTATTTCTAAGCTAAATCAATTTATAAGATGATAGGTGTTTATACTATGAAAATAACTAAAGATAACTAAAATGATTATCAAGGTAATAACTCAAATGGAAAGAGGTGATTGGGTTATGATCCTACTATGTTCTATTCTATGTTCATGAACTCTCAATTATCCGGATTTTTAGAACGCTCTTGTTATGGCGAAACCCCCTAATGTATTTATTATCCAATCTCTTGAAATATCAAGCCTATACTAGTTAACAACTTCCTATATCTCTATAGTGAAGATTGAATTAACTAAAATGCATTTAGGTTCAAAGGAATTCCTTGTTTACGAAGATCCTACATTCAATCGGGTCATCTTATCACAAAAAGCCACACAATGCAATCGATTCTATCTCTAGTCAATTGTTACGTTATGATGTTTGATTTTTCGATCTCCCTTTATCTATCTCCTCTCGGTCTCAAGACAAAGCATTATATCAAACACATGGTGATCATTCATGTGAAAGCATAAGCATAAAATCAAACATGTAACAAGAATGTAATAAATCCGAAAATTAATCATTCATTAAACACAAAACATCACAAAGTATTCACATAACCCAACCACAAAGATGCTTAGCTCATACTTACAATAAAAAATGATTCAACAATTCTATAAGACATGGTTAATACACAAATCAAAGAGAAAGAGTTGAATTACTCCCTATTACAAAGCTTGAATCCAAGCTTTTGATGATGAAAATGGCTCCTCAAGCTTCCTTGGGTCTTCCTATGGCTTCCCTATGTGTTTTTAGAACAAGTGTAAGTGTTTTCCAAGAGAAAAGTGTGTTATAAAGGGAGAAAACGGCGGACTTAATTTTAGGGCTTCGGGAGAATTGGACCGCGGCACAAACTCTTATCAGACCGCGGTCCTTTGACGCAGAATTCACAGCTTTCGTATTTTGATCATAACTCTCTCTACAAATGTCGGATTGAGTTGATTCAAGTTGCTACGCGAAGCTAAGAAATAGATCTACAATATGGAAGAAGAAACATTAGTATGATTCGGCCTGTAAGAGGACGAAAACCGCATTTATATATGAGCATTGTGTAAAATCTTTCGTCAACTATCTTCTTTTGTTTCTTTCTTCAATTTCAAGCTCAATTTGGATCTCTTTTCTCGTCTTTCATGCGTAAATCAACTTTTAGCCTACAAAACAAAATATATACCAATCAAAGCATTATGAGGGATAAAAAATGATCAAAGTAACGATCAAATCATATTACAATGGGACATAAAATACTGTAAAATATAGACTTATCAAATATATCAATTGCATTGATATATGTATGACCAAGCTCCTACCATCCAAAGTGACCGACTGACACTCCTTGTCGAAGCTTGCGTCATACAAGTCTCGTCTTAATGCCAAATTAATACTTGTTGACCTGCGAACTCTAGTTTAAGTAAACAAGGAACCGATACTTCTAGTGTGCATCTCCTCTAACTATTAAGGAGTAGAAGCTCCCTTCTGATTACTCGGGGCTTAGTTGTTCAATACTTATATTAATGCCATCAAGATTGATATTAACAAAATAATTCCTTTATTAAAGAGTAAGAGTTTGTACAATATAAAGGTAAATGCCATAAATAATCTACTTCCTCTATGGCATGGAGGGCATAATCCTAATAATGACCCACTTGCACTCAATGCCAATCGCTATGGTATCTAATACTCATCTTATCAAGATGGTGTTCTAGCACCGCGTGTGATAGTGGCTTGGTCAATAGATCAGCAACGTTATTTGTTGAATCTATTCTCTGCACGGCGATGTTGCCTCTTCCAACGATCTCTCTATTAATTTGGTATCTTTTTTCAATGTGTTTAGATTTATTGTGAGACCTGGGTTCCTTAGCCCGCAGGATGGCTCCATTATTGTCACAGAAGAGTGGCAACCGAGAGCTTCATCCTAGGAATCACTTGAAGTTTTGCTATAAACTTCTTTATCCAAACAACTTCTTTGGCTGCCTCAGAGGCAGCAATGTACTCAAACTCGGTGGTTGAATCAGTTGTCGTGCTTTGCTTGGAACTTTTCCAAGTCACTACTCCACCATTTAAAGCGAATATAAACCCCTATGTGGACTTGCGGTAATCGACCTCGGACATAAAGTCAGAGTCAGTATAACCTTCCACCTTTAGTTCTCCATCTCCATATCTCAAACATATATTCTTGATACACTTAATAGTAATCTAATACTTTTTCCCTGGGTTAGCTTGAAACTTACTTACTACCCTCACAACATAGGCAATGTCCGGTATTGTGCATAACATAGCGTACATAAGACTCCCACTGCAGATGCACAGGGGACTCCACTAATTCTCTTACGATCATCCTCACTTTGAGGACTCATCAATTTAGAGAGATGGAGTCCATGTCTTATGGGCAAGAGGCCACTTTTAGAATCTTCTATTCAGAATTTTTTCAAAATCTTTTCTAAATAGAGGGGGGATAATCGCCAAAAAAAACCCTGTGATATAATGTTTTTGCTAAGAAAAACTTGCGATCACAAAATAGCCTAAAAACCCCCACATATTCTAAAAGAAGTTTGTAAAAAGCCACTTTTGGATAAAAAAAGGGAAAGAAATATGTGTTTTTTTGGTGAAATAACACTGTTTTACCTTTTATATTGATTTGAGAGTGTATAAATGACAAATAAACATGTGAATAAAGGTGAAAAACATGAAAAACACACTTTTTTTTACAAAAAGTGGCTTTTTGTAGACTTCTTTAAGGACACAGGGGGTGATTAGGCTATTTCATGATAACAAAGGGTATTTAGCAAAAAAGTCATCACACGGGGGGATTTTTTTCATTTACCCCAAATAGAGGGCTCGGGAGAGACCCATTTTCCTATTCGCTTTATCCCTGAAGATGCGAATTCCAAGGATATATGTCTCTTCCCCTATGTCTTTCATGGAGAACGTGCTTGAGAGCCACATTTTGACTGAAGCCAACAGGCCTATATCATTACCTATTAGTAGCATGTTGTCTACGTATATGACTAGAAATGATATTTTAATCCCACTGTATTTCTTGTAAACGTATGGTTCATCTTTGTTCTTGATAAAGCCATAGTTCTGAACTTCTTAATCAAAACAAAGATTCTAACTCAGCGATGCTTGTTTAAGTCCATAAATTGATCTATTCCATTTACACACCTTATGAGACTCTTCATTGGACACGAAACCTTTGGGCTGTTCCATATAGATGTCCTCCTCGAGGTATCCATTATTCAAGAACACGGCCTTCACGTCCATCTGCCAGATTTCATAGTCTAGGCGTGTAGCTATTGCAAGCAGAATTCTGATGGATTTGATCATGGCAATGGGAGAGAGGGTTTCCTCATAGTCAATACCCTTTCTTTGACTATACCCTTTTTCCACAAGCCTAGCTTTAAAGGTATCGACCTTGCCATGCGGACTAATCTTTCTCTTGTAGATCCACTTGCAACCTATTGGAGCAATACCCCTAGGGTGATCCACTAGAGTCAAGACTTGGTTTAAATACATCTCTGTGTTCATAACCTCAAGCCATTTCACTGAATCTATATCCTCCATCGCATGTTTAAAAGTGGAGGGATCATCTCCACAGTTCCCTTCCGCTGTGACATACAAATTGTGCTCTTTCTGTAGCAGATAACCATATGGTTGAGATACTCTACTTGATCTATGCGACAGTGCTTGCATTTGGCTAGGTTCATTTTGAGTCTCTTGAACAGTGGTCTCTAAAGGGATTTCATTTTGTTCTTCCAGAACAATCTTTCTTCCTGCACCACCTTCTCGAATGAACTCGTCTTCGAGAAAGTACACTTGTAGAGCCACTATGACTCTTTGATCATTATGCAGGTAGAAGAGGTATCCCATGGAATCTTCTGGGAAACCAACGAATTGACCTTTTAAAGATCTATCTTCCAATTTCTCCACCATTGTCTTTTTCACATAGGCTGGACAAGCCCATATCTTAATGTGTTTAAGACTTGGCATCTTTTCACTCCATATCTGATAAGGAATTTCAAGAACAGACCTGGATGGACACTTGTTCAAGATGTGGGCTGCTGTAAGCAATGTATGGCCCCAAAACGATATGGGAAGATCCGTTTAGCTGAGCATCGATGGAACCATATCCAATAGTGTTCTATTTCATCGCTCGTCTACCCCATTGAGTTGTGGAATTACTAGAGGAGTTAAATGTAATACAATTCCATGTTCAATTAAGAACTCAACAAATTTGGCACTTATGTATTCTCCACCTCGATCAGATCATAGAGCTTTGATACGTTTGCCAGTTTGGTCTTCAACCAAGGTCTTGAATTCTTTGAATGATTCAATAGATTCAGACTTATGCTTCATTAGGTAGACAAGACAATACCTAGAGTGGTCATCAGAAAATGTAATGAAGTATTGAAAATCTCCATGAGCTATTTCCCCGAAAGGCTCACAAACGTTAGTATGTATTAGACGAAGGACCTAGTCATTTTGCCTTTGGCACAAGAGTCGCAAGTGGGGAGTGGGTTCAACCCAAATGTGCTTATTACCCATTTTTCTCAAGTTCATGAATCTTGTATTCTCAAGGATGACCTAGTCTTAAGTGTTAGATGAGTCTTTGGTTTGTCCTAGACATACCTCGTTTCTAGGTGATTGTATTCACAATATATCTATTTTGGACATTTAAGTAGTATAAACCATATACCTAAGATGCAGAGCCAACAATCTTATTTCTAAAATAAATATTGCAAACATTGTTCAAAACTCAGAAATTGTATCTAAGTCTAACAAATACAGGAATAGAATAAATGTTTTAAGCCCATAAAGAAAAACAAGGCAATTATCTAAAACAAGTAAATGTCTAGAAGAAAAAAATAAAAAAGTAGACCATATATGAGTAGCTGCCACACCATGTCCGCTGTCTACATGGATCATCACTTCTTACTCCTTGATCCTCCTACTTCTTTCCAGATCCTGTTTCAAAACACAGACATGAGTGCTAGCTCCTGAGTCTAGAATCCATGAAGAGGATAATACAATCATAGAACAGTTAGTTTCTAAATCATAAAGTTCCATACCTGCAGAGGCCATTGCTTTCAATGCTGGATAGTCATGTTTGTAGTGACGAGTCTCTTTGCAAAGAAGGCAGATATCTATATTTTTGCTTCTATTTCCCTTGAACCTTTGAATGTTGCCCGATCTTTCCTTTCTGATACAGCCAGCTAATTTAGACACTCCTAGTGGTCCTGCTTCAGGTACATTGTATGGCCCCCATGACCTCTTGTGTTTACCCAGCTTGCCCAACAATATTGCCAATGATCCTTCTGTGTCATTCATATCAAAATTTATGACAAAGGCCGAGAAGTATTTGGGGAGAGATTGAAGAATGAGATCTACTTGAAGATGGAAATCGATGTAACAATCTAGAGACCTCAATTTCTCCAACAAGGAAATCATGTTAAGGACGTGTTCTGACACGTTTTACCATTCTTTCATCTTCATGTTGAAGAGCTTCTTTGATATAACATATCGAACGGTCTGACCGTGCTCTCCAAAAACCTCTTCTAAGTGCAGTATGATAGATCTGGCACTATCCATCTTCTCATAGTGGCTTTGCAGCTCATTGCTCATAGAGAGCTCAACATATATCCCCTGACTTTATAGTTATCCGAGATCTAATCCAGTAGGCAAGACAAACTTTATTACCATCATTAGGACCCGACCTAGAACGACAATTTGTTTCCAGCACATATTCCAAAGATTTATCATTGAGAACAATTCTCAATTTTCTTATCCAATCAGGGTAGTTTGGTCCAGTGAGAACGTTTTTTTCAAGCATTTCTTTAAGATAGTTATTAATCATTTTGAGAGAGAAAATAAAATATCTACAGATAATAAAGAAAGTTTCAATTAAGTTCTTATGTTGTACACCAAGTAGAATTAGACAGAATGTTGAATTTTCTTAGCTCTCACTACATTTTCGAATCATTGCACTCCCATTGAAATATTCAAAAATCTCATTGGAAAGACTTCGTAGTGAGTGATTGAGTTCTTTAATAAATTTGGTGAGTTGTGATGGTCCCAAGTGGCATACGAAAGGGTCTAGAAGGAGGGGAATGAATAAACCTTGAAGTCTTTTTCGACTTTTGAAAAGTCGTATCACTTTTGAAGATTTTGAACGCTTGGTAAGCTAAACGCTAGGTCAGGCGCATAAAATAAGAGAACATAGACATAGTGATTTCAACAACTACTAAAGTAGGGTAATGCTTTAATCTTTTAATCAGGGTTAGCACAGCGAAAATAATTTTAAAGCTTAGCGTTCTCTTTAACCAAATAGTCGCTAAACCGTTTTAATGCTTTTTGAAAGATATGATATGAAAATGTAAAGTGAAACAATAAAGCAGTAAAGAAAACAAGATATGTAAGGTTCACTGGGTGATGTAATCCCAGCTACGTCCTTCTTGTCCTTTACGCTCGGAGGAATTCCACTGGGTTGATTATCGAAGGATCACACAGAGGCTTCTACAAAATAGAGGAAAGAAAGATGATATTGAGATCCTTGATCACATAGACTTTAGCTCCAATGAAGATCTTCTTCAACAAGCTTCTCTCACTCAGAAATATGGCCTGTAGATCAACAACTTTTTCACATAGACGAAATAGGTTGAGGGTTTTTGTCACGTGTTTGTTTCATTTTAGAAAGTTCAAACCACTTGGGATATCTCAGTAAGAGTGTAGGGTTCTTCTATGAAGATATTTGAGATATCTTTGACTGTCTTTGGAATGCATATGAAAAGCTTGATGGAATTTGGATATGGATTTCTTAAGCTTTGCTCTCAAATATTTTCAGCAAAGTTTAGACCTTTTCTTGTGCATGAATGTGTGTGAATTAGGATTTTGCTGAAGGGTAGTCTTTATAGAGATTTCTGGGGATTTGTCCATTGGATACATGCAGGCACGTATCTCTCACGCAGGGCGTTAAATAGCCCCTTTTTGACATTCCTGAAATTCTACTATTGCCAATTCGAAAAGAGCAGACTTTGAACTCTGAATCCTGACAGTCTAGTCAAAATGTCGCTTGTCCACAAATCATAATAGCTTATCACATTTAAAGCACTTATTAGGCATCCAATGCATTTTGAATTTATTTTTTGTTGAAAATAAATGTCTGTTGATGATTGCATTCAAGTCCTTCATGACTTGAGAATTTATTTCAGGTGAATGTGATTCTTGATCGCTTGAGTAATTTGAGCACTTGATTCGAAAATCCTGAAACAGTCCTTTAGCGTTTGACAGACACATAAGACAAATCTTCATCTTCACTTGACTTCAGTCGCTGATCTTCAACTTCATCTCTGATAGACTCACCTAAAATTCTATCAGCGACTCGGTATCTAATACTTAGTCTAACATCTATAAAGATAAAAATTACAAGCCTAACAAAATAACAACACTTTCCAACGCTTATACAATTGTTCTATGAAAGCATAAATTTACATTCTTTCGGTGTCTAACATGAAATCTTATTCTTATCATCATCAAAACATCTAATATGAAATTTCCTAACAATTTCCCCCTTTTTGATGATGTCAAGACCTTAACTCTTATAACTCTTTATAGTTTAAGAGTTTTAAAGAGAAACCAAAAGATACAAGTTAGCGTTAGAAAGTTGGCTGATAGGAGTCATTTTTACGTGTTTTTAAGCCCCTTTGCGTTTATGTTTTAGGTTCATTTATCACTTGATTTTGTCACTTGTGCATTTAATTCGTGCATTAAGTGATTTCAGGCCTTAAGTGGATACAATTGAAGAAAGGGTGGAAAAATGATGTATAAAACAAGTTTACGCCAAGATGTTTCACACCTCCACGACCAAACAAGCAAGAAATAAGCTGGAGTTAGCCAAAATCATGTTTTAGTACCATTTCCGCACACCTGGGCGCCAAATCAGAAACAACCTCCACGTTGGAACGCCATTTTGATATTTTTAGAGACAGAATGGGATGAAGTGTCCTTCTACAAAGTTTTAGATCTATGTCTTATCTTTACATGGGTACTTGAATCATCCAATTCGGAGATCTGTGGAGACGTTTATGAATAAAACACTATCCCTGCGCTGGAAAACACGAAAGTGCAGCTCATGTTCTTGTTAGGTGGAGAACAAGAGAATGGTAGGTGGAAATTCTTGTTAGGTGGAAAACAAGAGAATGGTAGGTGCAAATTATTGGTAGGTAGAAATTCTTGGTAGGAGGAAAGAAAGAGAAGGGTAGCTCAAATTCTTGGTAGGTGGATTTTTGGGTATTTAAAGGGGAGTGGGGAGCTCACTTGAGGACATCAAAAAATCATCCTTTGAGAGTGTGAGGACGAAAATTCAGGGGTTTGGGGGAGCATTCTCTTGGTTTTGAGTCATCCTATCATCATACTTGAAGAGCTAAGAAGAGGAAAAGGAGGGATTCAAGCTTCCAATCAAGAATCGATCATCAATCCAAAATAGGGAGTTTCTTAGTTTGATATTCATCTTTATCTATGAGTAATTCTATGTTTTTATTGTTTTCCCAATTTCAATTATGAACTAATTTTCCCTTAACTAGGGCCATGTGAAGGCCAAAGTTATGAGTATATATATATATATATGATATTATTCTTCGTATTAATTCTACAATTGCTTTGTGTTTTGATTTTGTGCGTAATTACTTGCATATGTTTGATCGCCATATGTTTGTCATATTGCGTAACTTAATAGTTTGAAAGAATATAAGTTAGGGTTCAAAGAAATCATCACATCATCCGTAAAAAATGGGGAATTGCCCCTAGAGATAGGTAGAGATTCCCGGGTGCAGTTAGCCGGATTTATTCGGGGAAATTCTAGAACTTGAATGCATGATTATTGATTAAATTCTCGGATAGACATATTTAGAGAACTGTCAATTTATCATAGGATTATTACAGCCGAGACATCGGGTAGTAATTAATTAAGGAATTTTCACCAAAGCAATAGTAGTCTAATAATACGAAGAATAGTTCATATTTATATTAACAAGTAAATTTGGTTGAAGCATGTGTCTTAGTTGTTTTATCTCATAAGAATCTAAATCTATTTGCTAAGTCTCGTTTTTACATTTTTATTGTAAATTAATCACAATCTTTTAATTCAATTTTAATTGCTTTTAAATTCCTAGCTTTAAATAATCTTGTCTCTGTGGGATCGATAACTCGGACTTAAAGTCCACTTTATTACTACACACGACCAGTCCACTTGCTGTTTAATACACGTAAGGATTTTTCGTGTCAAGTTTTTGGCGCCGTTGCCGGGGACTTGATTTATTTTAGTTTCGGATTTTATTGCAATTTTTAGCTTTAATTTCTTTTGTCGTTTTATTATTTTCTATTATTCTTACTGTTATTTTCTATCTTTAAATTTCTGTTGGTTTGCTTCTTTGTTTCAAACAGGTTGATCTTTTGGTGAATGACTCGAGCCTCAGGAGAGGCTATAGAGGAATTTGACCCTGAGATCGAGCGTACGCTTCGTGCAAACCAGAGAAATCGAGCTATGGCTGGCAACTTCCCTGATATGAATCTGCCCGAGAATAGAGAATGGTTGCAAAATCTGTTCCAAGCTATGCAACCGGCACTACCAGCACCACCTCCATCTGTTCGTGGTAATCAGCCAGCCCGTGTACACACTACGCCGGGGCCTGTTGTGGTCCCCAATTTTGCCACGCCGAACTTCCACATTCCACCTCACATGTTTAGCATGGTTCAGGCTGAACAATTTTATGGTGATCCGAAAGAGTCACCTCATGACCATCTAGAGCACTTCGAGAATGTGTTATCTACCATGCAATTCCACCCAAGAGATCTTGATGCCATCCGCCTCCGATTATTCCATTTTTCGCTTAAGGATAAAGGGACTTTGTGGTACAAGTCGTTGCCCCCACAATCCATTGAAACGTGGGAAGAGTTAGTCGAAGAGTTTCTCAACAAGTTCTTCCCTCCATCAAGGATTAACGAGTTAAGAAGCGAGATCAAGGGTTTTAAGCAAAAACGGGATGAATCGTTAGCATCAGCATGGGCAAGATACAAGAGTCTGCTTCGAAAGTGCCCCGATCACAACTATTCAAGAGACGAGCGAGTGCTACATTTCTTTAATGGAGTCCGGTCTCGGATTCGTCACAGACTTAATGCAGGAGCAGGCGGTGATCTTTTGGGTCTCGATAGCAGAACAGTGTGGGCTAAACTAGAGCAGATGGCACGAGATGATGAACTGTACCCTGAAGATGACGATGAGTTTCCTCTACAATCCCGAAGGGTTGCTGTTGCTCAAGAGGTAGAACAAAATGTTAATCTAGAGGCAGAGCCAACCATTAGTGATGTGAACTATGTCGGAAATTCAAACAAGCCTCAATTGAGCTTCCACATACCCGAGAATTTTCCGAAAAGGCCAAATCCCGCACAAAATTCACAACAAGGCATCTACCAAGCACCGAGGCCTCCGTTTTACAACAACCAAACTCAAAGGCCTGGAAATTTTAAGGCCATAAGGTCAAGTTCCAAGACCTTCGACTGTCGAAGAAAGATTGGCGGCTCACGTGCAAAAATCAGACGAATCATTCGCAGAGCTTCGATTGATGTTACAGGGTGTTATGACGGGAATGAAAGAGATGCAGCACCAATTTGCACAATTATCGGTTGATGCAGGTGGAAGAGCACCCGGGACACTGCCGAGTGATACAGAGAAAAATCCAAAAGAGCAATGCCATGCCATCGCTCTGAGAAGTGGCAAAGAATTGAAAAGTGCACCTCCCAAGCAGTCCAAGTCCGCACTTGAAGAGGACAATGTTCAAACTTTTGATAAACTTGAAAATTCAAATCTGTCTCCCAAGTACGTACTTGACCAGAACCAAGTAAGTACTTCACACAGCTCAAGTACGTACTTGGGGCAGGATCAAGTCCGTACTTCACAGGCAGACAGGGCGTCTTCTGAAACTTTGACTCCTTCTTTGTCTAATCCTATTGAAATACGTCTCCCTTTCCCCCTAGCACATAAAAAGAATAAGAAAGATATGGATAAGAGTTTTCTTAGGATTTTAGAAATTCTTCGAGAAGTTCGAATTAATATTCCTTTTATTGATGCGATTTTGCAGATGCCCAATTACATCAAGTTCTTCAAGGATATTCTATCCAATAAGCAGAAGTGGGAAGGCAATGGAACGGTGTGCTTGACTGAAGCATACTCAGCAGTGGTGTTGAACAAGTTGCCACAGAAACTCAAGGATCCAGGGAGCCTCACAATTCCTTGCACTATTGGGCAACTCAAATTCGACCGAGTGCTATGTGATCCGGGCGCCAGCATAAATCTTCTTGCTTACTCGTTGTTCTAGAAATTGGGTTTGGGGAATCCAAAGCCAACCTCGATGAGCCTCCAACTTGCAGATCAATCAATCAAACACCCGAAGGGAATCATAGAGGATGTCATCGTGCAAGTTGACAAGTTTTACTTCCCGGTGGACTTCGTGGTTCTGGAGATGGAAGAAGATGTTGAAGTTCCTCTCATCCTAGGAAGACCCTTCCTAGCCACGGGTAAAGCTATGATCGACATAGCCAATGGTAAGTTAACTTTGAATGTGGGTGAGGAGAGAGTTACTTTTGACGTATACAAGGTTATGAAGCATGTTGGTGATGATGCGTCATGTTTAAGAATAGATGCTTTTGATCCTTTGATTATTGAGCACTTTCAGGAAAACATCTCTGATGATCCACTTGAGGTATGCATAATGAACTCCACGGATGTTGAGTCGGCCAGTGATAAACAACTGGAAGTTGTTCATAGCTTAGAGAGGCGTGCACAATACCCCACGAAGAAATTTGAGAAGTTGGATAGCCCACTGTCTAGCCACTCCAAACCATCTATTGAAGAGCCACCAACTCTTGACCTAAAAACTCTACCCTCTCATCTTAAATATGTTTATTTAAATGACGATGAAACCTTGCCACTCATCATTTCTTCTTCTCTTACAGATCAACAAGAAGCAAGGTTACTGGAGGTGTTGAGAGATCACAAAAAAGCCTTTGGATGGAAGATTGCTGATATCAAGGGGATCAGCCCAGCCATCTGCATGCATAAGATTTTAATGGAAAAAAGCTCAAGACCCACTATACAACCACAAAGGAGGTCTAATCCTCAAATTCAAGAAGTGGTGAAGAAAGAGGTAATCAAGTTACTCGATGCCGGCATTATCTTCCCTATCTCTGATAGTCCATGGGTAAGTCCAACGCAGGTAGTGCCCAAGAAAGGAGGTACGACAGTAGTTCGTAATGACAATAATGAGTTAATTCAATCTAGAATTGTCACTGGTTTTAGGGTTTGCATAGACTATCGTAAATTGAATGAATATATCCGAAAAGACCACTTTCCCCTCCCCTTTATCGATCAAATGTTAGAAAGATTAGCCGGGCATGAATATTACTGTTTTTTGGATGGGTACTCCGGCTATAACCAAATTGCTATTACACCCGAGGATCAAGAGAAAACTACTTTCACTTGTCCTTACGGCACTTTTGCTTATAGGCGTATGCCTTTTGGCTTATGTAATGCACCTGCTACTTTTCAAAGATGCATGATGGCTATATTTCATGACATGGTCGAGCAATTTCTTGAAATCTTCATGGATGATTTTTCTGTTTTTGGCTCTACATATGATAGATGTTTGCACAATCTAACCTTAGTTTTGCAGAGGTGTGAGGAGACTAATCTAGTCTTAAATTGGGAAAAGTGTCATTTCATGGTACAAGAAGGAATTGTTCTGGGTCATAAGATCTCCCACAAGGGGATTGAGGTGGATAGAGCGAAAATTGAAGTGATAGCTAATCTTCCACCACCCACCACGGTCAAAGCCGTGAGAAGCTTTTTGGGACATGCCGGGTTTTACAGGCGTTTTATTTCAAATTTTTCTAAAATTGCTAAACCCCTGTCTAACTTGACCATGAAAAATGCAGTGTTTGACTTTAATGATGCATGCATGCAGGCCTTCCTCACCCTGAAGGAGAAATTAATCTCATCACCTGTGATGTCCGCCCCAGATTGGAGCCTACCATTCGAGTTGATGTGCGATGCGAGCGACATTGCCGTTGGAGCCGTACTAGGTCAAAGGAAGGGTAAAATCTTTCATACTATTTACTATGCTAGTCATACCTTAAATGAGGCCCAACTCAATTATGCTACGACTGAAAAAGAGCTTTTAGCTGTCATTTTTGCTTTTGACAAATTTCACTCCTATCTTGTGCTTAACAAAGTAATAGTATACACTGATCACTCGGCCTTGAAATACTTGCTTGCTAAAAAAGACGCAAAACCTAGACTACTCAGGTGGATCTTATTACTACAAGAGTTTGACTTAGAAATAAAAGATAAAAAAGGATCTGAAAATGTAGTAGCTGATCACCTATCTAGACTAGAATTAGTGCATAAGAAAATGGATGAGACCCCAATAGGAGATGAATTCCCCGATGAGCAGCTTTTTACTCTTTCTTCTATTTCAATCCCCTGGTATGCTGATTATGCTAACTATATAGTTGCTGGAATTTTACCCCCTGATTTGACATTTCACCAAAGAAAGAAGTTTTTGAAAGATGTTAGGCACTATCTGTGGGAAGAGCCCTACTTGTTTAAAATTGGTGTCGAGGGAATTATCAGGCGTTGTGTACCCGAGGAAGAAATGACCTCCGTCTTGGCTCATTGCCATGACATGGTGATAGGTGGCCACTTTGGCCCATCCAAGACTGCTGCCAAGGTTCTGCAATCAGGTTTTTTCTGGCCTACTTTATTTAAAGATGCACACGCTTATGTTCAAAAATGTGATAGATGCCAAAGAGTAGGTAATATCTCTAGACGACATGAAATGCCTATGAATAATGTGCTTGAATGTGAATTATTTGATGTGTGGGGTATAGATTTTATGGGACCTTTCCCTAGTTCTTGTTCCAATAGGTATATTCTAGTCGCTGTTGATTATGTGTCTAAATGGGTCGAAGCTGAGGCTTTGCAAACTAATGATGCTAGGGTTGTTCTTAGATTTCTGAGAAAACATATTTTTGCACGATTTGGAACCCCGAGAGCAATTATAAGTGATGGAGGCACACATTTTCGTAACAAGCAATTTGAAAACTTGTTGAACAAATATGGTGTTAAGCATAAAATCTCGACCCCTTACCACCCTCAAACTAGTGGGCAAGTCGAAGTGTCTAATAGGGAAATTAAACGGATTTTAGAAAAAACGGTAAATAGCCATCGAACTGATTGGTCTCTGAAATTAGATGATGCATTGTGGGCTTACCGTACTGCTTTTAAAACCCCTATTGGCATGTCCCCATATCGTCTTGTATTTGGAAAAGCTTGTCATTTACCTGTCGAACTTGAACATCGTGCTTATTGGGCTATCAAATTCCTGAATTTCGATACAAGTGTTATAGGTAATAAGAGGTTGCTTCAACTGAATGAGCTCGAGGAGTGGAGACATGAAGCATACGAGAATGCAAAACTGTACAAAGAACGGACCAAGAAGTGGCACGACAAGCATATTTTACCCCGGGAATTCGAGGAAGGTGAGAAAGTTCTTATGTACAACTCTAGACTCAAGCTCTTCCCAGGCAAGCTCAAATCGCATTGGTCGGGACCCTTTCGAGTCACCCGAGTGTATTCTTCCGGAGCTGTGGAGCTTATCACTGAGGATGGACAAGTATTTTTAACCAATGGACATAGGCTGAAACACTACTCGGGCACTGACTGGAGCGCAGACACATTATCTGTCAAGCTCCGAGAACCATCGACTTAAGTCGATCCTGAATAGTCGAGCTATTGACTATAAACAAGCGCTTCTTGGGAGGCAACCCAAGTTTGTAAGTTTTTTTTTTCTTTTGTTTTTGTTTGTTTAGTTTGTTTGTTTATGTTTATGTTCAAACATGTACTTTTGGCATGTATGTTTTCGTATGCTTGATGGTTTGAAAAGTTGAAGTGTTAGATATGATAGACATTTGGACCCCATGTTTAGAGATGCTTATTTTACTCGAGAGGAGAAGAAGCTTTGTAATGATGCATTGGAAGTTAAAGGATGTTTTTCAACATCCTTGGTTGTAAGTGTTCTTTTACCGTTACGTATACTTGTTGTAACAACATTGAGGACAATGTTGGATTTGAGTTTGGGGGTAGAAGAGTGCTTATTTTGAACATTGAAAATGCAATGCTAATTTTTAGCTTGAGTTTGGGGGAAAGTTTGTATGATATCATGTTTAAATACTTCTTTGTTGAGAAAATCAAGTATCAATTGTTTTTTTTTTTTTAGTTTTTTATCTTTCCAATTGATGCATTAAAATTGATTAACTTGAAAAAAAAATGGCATGATTTCTTGAAATAATTTGAATTTAATGGAACAAATATATCTTTGAAATTGCTCATGGAGACGCTAGACTAGGATTGATTTCTTAGATGATTCACATTGCACAATAAATCGAGGGTAGAGGAGTTGAGAGGATAACCATCTTGAGACACTTAAGGAGTTTTTCCCGGAAAAATTAACTTAGATTTTTCATAAGGTTATAAGTTGAGTAGTAATTTTTTTATGCAAAACAATGAATTAAAAAGGTTGAAGTTTGGTATGACCACAAGTGGTCAGGCGAATATGTACTGGAGGTGAAAAGTTCAATGCCTATATACTATACTATTATGCTAATTTGAGCTAAGCTCAAGCCAAAAAGAAGTGAATTGTTTAAAAGATCTAGTTTTATTTCGTGGCCTTTGACACTCGAGTGATTAAATCCTTAGGAGTGTCTTTACACTTAATGCCCCAAAACTATCTAGTTTGGGAGTCATTGATCTAAAGCTTGTTACATGGGTGTCATAGAAAGCCTAATGGAATAAAACATTGCACATGATCTAGCCTTAATGAAGTTAATTGGAAAGTTTCATATGAATTGAAAGTTTGAATGGTTGAGATAATGAAATTTAAATGGCTATGAGGTTTTCTATGATTCTTATGCTTTGTGTTTGATCAAAAATTGATAGATATGGGATTAATGTCCAAAATTTGGTAAGGATGCCTTTCGACTATAATACCTTAGATTTATTTTCACTACACCCTATGGAGTCTTTTCGAGTATTGGTGTCACATGAGCAAAAGTAGTTGATATGTATATATATTTGTGAGCTATAAAAGGATGATTTTGTGCCATTTATTCTTGTTAATTATGTTGAGATGTATTCATTTGGTTGGGATTGAAAGTTTGTTAGATTTTGTGGGTATATCTTCTGCAAACCCTCACGAGACTATAACTCGTCCTTTGAGGTAACTCAAAGGTTTAAAGGCTTGTTGCACATGCTAAGTGCAATCGTTTACTCCACGAAAGTGAGTTCGTTTGTTGTTTTTGTTTTCTCCTTTTGGTTGATGATGTTTTTCATGCCTAGAACTTTTATTGCTCGAGGTCGAGCAAATGATAAGTTTGGGGGAGTTGATAGGAGTCATTTTTACGTGTTTTTAAGCCCCTTTGCGTTTATGTTTCAGGTTCATTTATCACTTGATTTTGTCACTTGTGCATGTAATTCGTGCATTAAGTGATTTCAGGCCTTAAGTGGATACAATTGAAGAAAGGGTGGAAAAATGATGTATAAAACAAGTTTACGCCAAGATGTTTCACACCTCCACGACTAAACAAGCAAGAAATAAGCTGGAGTTAGCCAAAATCATGTTTTAGTACCATTTCCGCACACCTGGGCGCCAAATCAGAAACAACCTCCACGTTGGAACGCCATTTTGATATTTTTAGAGACAGAATGGGATGAAGTGTCCTTCTACAAAGTTTTAGATCTATGTCGTATCTTTACATGGGTACTTGAATCATCCAATTCGGAGATCTGTGGAGACGTTTATGAATAAAACACTATCCCTGCGCTGGAAAACACGAAAGTGGCAGCTCATGTTCTTGTTAGGTGGAAAACAAGAGAATGGTAGGTGGAAATTCTTGTTTGGTGGAAAACAAGAGAATGGTAGGTGCAAATTCTTGGTAGGTAGAAATTCTTGGTAGGAGGAAAGAAAGAGAAGGGTAGCTCAAATTCTTGGTAGGTGGATTTTTGGGTATTTAAAGGGGAGTGGGGAGCTCACTTGAGGACATCAAAAAATCATCCTTTGAGAGTGTGAGGACGAAAATTCAGGGGTTTGGGGGAGCATTCTCTTGGTTTTGAGTCATCCTATCATCATACTTGAAGAGCTAAGAAGAGGAAATGGAGGGATTCAAGCTTCCAATCAAGAATCGATCATCAATCCAAAATACGGAGTTTCTTAGTTTGATATTCATCTTTATCTATGAGTAATTCTATGTTTTTATTGTTTTCCCAATTTCAATTATGAACTAATTTTCCCTTAACTAGGGCCATGTGAAAGCCAAAGTTATGAGTATATATATATGATATTATTCTTCGTATTAATTCTACAATAATGAACTCTTCGGATAGGCCAGTGATTGAAGGGACCATGCGATCAAGTACCGATAAAGTACTCTTGGTTGTAGCGTTTGCTATATCACTACTTCTAGTGTCGAAGGCAAGCTTGATGTGCATCTCATCATTAGCTATCCTCTTGGAACATAAACCCTCGATGGTGACAAACAAGTTCCTAACCGCTTGTCTAAAGTCTTTGGCCTCCGGACACTATCTGAATCTGAGTTCGATGAAGAAGAAGGACGCTGAGTGGTGAAATGAGTGCATAAGTGCTTGAAACTGCTGCCTTTCCTTTGGATTTGTCTCTGACAAAAGGTTCTTTTGGCTCTTCAGCAATTTCTACCTGTACTTCTTCAATCGCTAAGTCAAAAGATTGAGTTTCAGCGTCAATCTGTGCAATTTCTTCAACTAGTGGCGTATCAACTACTGGAGTGCTGGGGGCTTCTTGCATCTGAATATCAGCATTTACTATTACAGCGTCCTCCAGAGTAGGATCCTAATCCACTTCTAATTCTTTGATCTCCACAGAAACTTCTCTTTTTATCGGAATGATCCATAGTGGGCAAATTGCCACTAGAACGTGCCTTAGACTTTGACAGAAAGTTCTCAAAATCATAAACAATGCGTCTTCACGCTCTTTGTTACTAAACGCTAGATCAACATCTTTTGGAAACTAAACACCAGATGTATACAAATTCTTCAACTCCAATAAGAAAGACAGCAGTGCTTGAGCTAACGCCTAATCCATTAGCCTGATGAGTGAAGTAACTTGGCCACTCGGATATTTAGTTCACAAAACAAGACAGGATGTAAATTGTACCCGCGCAAGTCACTGAAACAAAAATGTGGGAATGGGCATTCTCAATAATATCTCTTCTGTCTTAGTGAAACTTGGCAAAATATCGGCCAAATATATATGGCCTTCGCTAGGGATCGTAAGGGCATCACTCTTGCTGGTGGAAGTGTCTTTATTCAAATCAATCTGGACATGCTGAGCAAAATTCTGTTGCAGATAAAACACATAGTGTTCGCCCTGACTAATCTAATTGAGTGGATGTTTGAGATAACTTTCCATGCCTCTTCCAAATTAAGGTAAGGCATTGGCTGGACCCACTAGCGACTCGCGCCTCTACGCCGATACTCAATTCCAAAGTTGAAAAGAATGGATACTTAATCATCTCTTCAACTATATGGAAGTGCAAAACAAATACTTCAGCCCATCTTGATGTATCCAAGATCCAGCGTTTTCAAGGTTTCTCGGCCAGCTTTTTGTCTTTCTTGGCCTCGAGCAGCTTTTTTGATCTTTCTTTTTCCACTTCAAACCTGTCGGCCCAAACTCTAGCTAGAAACTCTCTGGCTTTATCTTCCACCCAGAAATTGATTGGGTTAGGGTGTTTTTGGAACATAGCACCCTTTCCCTTCCATAAGCTTAAGGGTTTCTTTGAAGACTTGTTGGCTACTGAATGGACGACTTTGGGAATGGTAGAATAACTGATCTTATTTAGCTGTTCTTTGTCCGGGTTCTTTTTCCAATCGCTTATATGAGGATTTCTAATCTGGACATGAGTGCGGCGAAATGGATAGTTGCGTTCAAAGCTCCTGCCGACTTCCTGAAAGTGTTTTCTTTCAAACTCTGCCATAGCTTTCAAAGGAGTCTCGAGGTACTCTAAGTGAGCAATGATCTACTTCTTGGACTTAAGCCCAATAGTGGCAAGCTTCTCAAAAATTAAAGACGTTTGAGCGTCTGAGAGAGCAGGATTGTGGAGAGTTGTCTGAAACTTGAGCTCCATATAAATCAACTTCCTAAGCGTTGTTTCTCTCCAAGCATAGTAAAATTCTAAATCTTTATCATGGTCTCTGGGAAAGAAATTGACCTGTGGAGGAGGAGGACCGGTTGGTGTGGGGATAATCGAGGGCACTTCTTTCTACCGCTGAGCATCCAAAGTCGCATCCCGGGCTAGTGAGATTTTAGCATTTGGAAGGACTGATTCTACTTCTTTAGCGATTTGCACCACAGTTGATAAATGAATGTCCAACTCTACATCTACCTCTAGAGGTGGAGGTGCATCAGCATCTTGTGCACTCTGAGCTGACACAGGCAAGCACTTGAGAAACAAGAAAGATATCTACTAAGTAGAAATTCAAGATATAAAAGACATAAACGCTTACCTTGAGGACTATCTTCAACTATGATAGTCGCTTGATCTCTAGAAACTTCAGTTTCTATAGCCTCCGGAACTTCTTCATCTTCAAGAGGTAAAGAAGTGAGGGGATGAGCAGGAATAGGAATATTGAATTCGACTAATAAATTCAGGACATACTGGATGCTATATTCGATATAGAATGAAAGACATTTTATCTTAGCGTTAAAGAAGACAACAACAAGGAAAGCATAATGTACATTGCCTAAGACAAGTACTTACCCAGATCGTTAGCCAAATATGTCGAGATAGGATTAGCAACAGGCTCTTTGATTGGTTCCGAAAGTGGAGGAGTCTCTGATTGGTTTAGAAGGTGGACAAGGAGGAACGCTTATGGGTTCGTCAGGCGCTGGTTCGGCGGGAGAGCTTGTTGAGCCTTTAGGAGTGGACCAAGGCATGCGCTTTCTGGTAAGCAGCACTTCCACTTCTTCTACTTCTTCTTCTGTCTCTGGTGAAATAGTAGTCGTTAGAGAAGGAGAACGGTTTTCGAAGGAGGGGAGGGAGACTTCTTCTTCTTTTCTTTCTTTTATTTCTTCACTGGCTTGGAGGACTCAGTGATTTTCAAAGTAGCTTTTCTCTTTGGTCTCTTGACCACAACTTCCTTTGGCTCATCTAATGAGGATGTCGTTTTCTCCTCATCATGACCACACACTTGGCCTTGAGCAAAGCCTTCAGCCAGGAGTCCCTCACGCTCCTCTTTTGGAATAGTTGCACCACCTTTGCACTTTGGGTGTAGCAACTCGCCGATCATCTTTTTCCCATAAAATTTTGTCGCTGGCACTTTGGATCCTTGGGAAGTAACAAATCCATAAGCGCTTAGAATAAAAATAAGCAAAATCCCATAAGGCTTGGGATTCACCTACTCTTGCATCGCTACCTTAAAGCGATAAAACACGTACAACGCTCAGTTGACCTTCATCTTGGTCAACACTGCGATCATCATCTTCTATTGAACGATGGAGACTTTGTCAAGTGGACCTTTCCTGTACTCAATCATCTTGGCACAAATATCAGCCAGAATGACATATTTGTCTTTCATGTCATTCTTTTTCAACTTGTAAGCAGCATCATCTTCATCACGATGAACAGTTTCCCAGACATTTTTAGAGGCTCCCATGGCTACTTCTTCTACTTCACACCCATCAGTAGGCAGTTTCAGAAGATCTTCAAGTAATTTTGAAGTTCGCACAAATGGTGTTTCAGCAGAGCGAAACGAACACAAGATTGAGTTGCCATCGAAAGAAATGACAGCATTCTTGAAAAAAAACTTAACTTCATCCTCATGAAGAAGAGAATAAGGTGAGAAGGGTTTTCAATCCTGATTCTTCGATGAGAGGAAGAATTTGCCTAATTGGAATGTTCTGGTTGTCAAAAAGGTATTCCTAGTTCAGAAGAAAACGTGCATTAAAACCCATTTCTTTGGTTTTGGAAGATTTTCTAGCAAGAGATGAGGAAGACTTTGGTGGCGCCATTGAAGAAAGTGAAAAGCTTTTGAAGAGAAGCAAGAAAGCATTTCGCCTTTTAGAGAGTAATTTTTACAGTAAGAAAGCATGAAAGTGATAAAAACTTTCTGTAAAAAATTGAAGGGTTTAAATAGATGGCAAAACGTAACTCCTCAATTGCTTTGATAAATGGCACGTGTGAAAGCAGTTAATCGAGAATGAAAATCATTGAATCTGAGCCATTTATCATAAAGAAGGATGTAAAGTAGGCAATAAATTAGGTTAACTGCTGTAAATATAAAATTTTGGAGTCCACGGTTAACGTTTAAGACTTTGAAAATTTTCAGCGTGAAATGCACGCGCCTGTTGGTACACTGACACGTACCCAGGCAAATAGAAATATTCAACTGCCTATTTGAGAAAGTGGTTAATAACCATCAGTTTGATGTGATAGGGACGTGTGGGAAGTTGTCAAATCTTATATTTTGGACTTATTCACACGCTACCTTTTAGCAATGAAAACAATGCATATTTTTCAGAGAAAGTTACTTAGCATTTAAGCAAGAATATACTTAATGCTAAAGTGTTATCTTGATAAAGAGCATTTAATCGCTGTTTAGAAATAATGCTTTTATTTTATTAGCGATCAAATTTTCATTCATAATGGTAAACGCTAATGATCAATGCATAAGATTTTCAAAGTCATTTTTGAACATAGTCGCTTACTAATTGGAATACGTACAACTTTAAAGTTCCCCCTAAAATTGATAACTCATTTCAATTTGAAAATGCTTTAGACATTATGATAAAGTGAATTCCCCCTAAATTATATGCCTATAAAAGTATGATGCTTCCTGATTAAGTGTTTAAATCAATCATACTTAATTCACTTCTTAAAGTGAGAAAACGTTGTTCCTTGAGTGGTTTTGTGAAGATATCTGCCAATTGTTTATCAGTTCCAATGAAATTCATGGAGATATCTTTCTTTTGAACATGGTCATGCAAGAAATGGTAGCGAATGTCAATGTGTTTAGTTCTAGATTCAAGGACTGGGTTTTGGGTCATAGCGAACGCACTTTCATTATGATATAGATTGGGGTAGACCTAAGAGGATTCCATAATCTTTAAGTTGTTGCCTCATCCAAAGGATTTGTGCACAATAGCTTCCAGTGGCTATATACTCAGCTTCAGTGGTAGAAGTCACTGTGGATTGTTGTTTCTTACCATGCCACGAAACCAATCTATCACCTAGAAATTGACATGTACCACTAGTACTTTTCCTATCTTTTTTGCATCCTGCAAAATATGCGTCTGAATAACCAATTATGTCAAAAAAAGAGTCCTTTGGACGCCATAAGCCCACATTTTGTGTGTCTTTTAGGTATTTAAGGATTCTCTTGGTAGTAATTAGGTGTGACTTTCTTGGATCAGCTTGAAAGCGTGCACACATGCATACTGAAAACAGAATATCAGGTCTACTAGCGGTAAGATAAAGAAGTGATCGGATGATACCTCTATAGTTAGTGATATCAATCTTCTTCCTACTTTCATCTTTATCTAACTTAAGCATTTGGCTCATCGGAATTTTTGAAGATGATGCATTTTCCATACCAAATTTCTTAATCATATCTCTTGTATATTTAGCTTAGTTTATAAATATGTCACTAGAGAGTTGTTTAACTTGTAATCCTGCATCATTTTCGAAAATTTCTCACACAATCGCTTATTAGTAGATTCAAAAATAATATCATCAACATAGATTTGGACTAAGAGAATATCTTCATTATGCGTAATTTTAAATAACGTTGTGTCAACGCTGTCTTTTGAAAAAACTTTACCTATAAGGAAGATAGAGAGAGTGTTATACCATGCTCTTGATGCTTGTTTAAGGCCATAGAGTGCCTTATCCAATTTGTAGACCATACTTTTGTCATAGTTGTTCGTGAATCCTGGGGGTTGCTCCATGTACATGACAAGCTAGAAGCTAACGTGCTTGAATAGCAAGTGCACTTGTCGTGATAGTAATAAAAGTGGACTAAAAGTCTGGGTTGTCGAACCACGGAGACTTGGACTTTAGTTGTTGAGTTTATAACAAAAAAGAACAACTAACGCAAAGGTAAATTGAAGGTAAAACGCCTAAGATAAGAACGAAGACAAACGAAGAATTGAAGATCAATTATAGAGGGAGATTAAGGCACATGCTAGGTCCAAATTGCTCAATTATACTTATAAAGGCTCCCGTTGAAGGATTACGCTTATGTTGCTATGGTGAAAGCTCCTAGGGTAGAGATAACAGATGTCTCGAGCTAAACCCATGTGCTTGAATGACGGTTTCCTAAGTATATCTACCAAGAAATCTAATCACTAAACACGCATTAACGTACTAGAGCTCACTCGATTTAGGTTGAACGACTTCACCCAGGAATCTTTACCTATGTCTAGGGCAATTCCTCATTGGTTGGGGGTTATGGTGTGAATTTCTTGCACCCTAAGTCAATTTTCTCTCGAAATATTCACATACGCATAAAATTTTAACATATGGTGATCAAGCATATGCCAAACAAGCAAAAACACAAATTCACACCATATAACAACATAAGAATCACTTCAACAATCCTCCATTATAAGCATAAATCACAATTTGGGCTTACCTGGCCCTAGTCTTACAAGTGTAGCTCATACTTAATAGCATAAAAGACATAGATGGATTCATACACATATTCATGGACAATAATGAAAATGGAAAGCTATTAAAACTCCCTATCTGGTGAATGATGATGGATCTTCAAGTTGAATCTTCAATCCCCAAGCTAATCTTCCTTCTTAATCCCTTCCAATTGATGAGAAAGTGGCTCAAAAACCCAGAAAACCGCCTTTAATCCCCAGGAGTTCAAACCCTTTCTAATTGCTGAAATCTAGGTTTTATAGTTTACAAAAACGGTTACAGCAACGCCCAGGCGTGGGTGGATCAGCGCCCAGGCACGGGTGGATTGGCGCCTAGGCGCTGCCCACGTGGCAAAGCTATCTTGGGAGAGAAGTCTAACGACGCCCAGACGCGGGACAACTGGCGCTCGGGTGCGGTAGTGGCGGTGCCTAGGCGGGGGTAATGTCACACCTAGGCGCTGTATTGCGTAGGAATCTGTACTCTTATCTTCGGTTGGCGCTTAGGTACCGATCTGCGAAGCAACCTTAAAAAATCATTCAATACGCCGTTTTTTGCCGTTTTCTTTGTGCATTGTCGCTTAGTGCCTGAATTCACTTAATACACATATTAAACATATGAGTGGCACAAATCAAGCTATAAATGGACCTAAATCGTCAATAAAAGGGGGTTAAGAACACGTGCAAAAACGACTCCTATCAACCCCCCCAAAATTATCAATTGCTCGTCCTCGAGCAATATGAGCGATAGGATAGGAAAAACATCATCAAACAAGGGAGAAACAAAAATAAAGACTATCTAACTCACTTTCGTGAAGTACACGGTTGCATTTAGCGAATGCAACAAGCCTTTAAACCCTTGAGTTACCCCAAAGGACGAGTTATAGTCTCGTGAGGGTTTACATATGATATACCTACAAAATCGAAAGATTTTCAACCCCAATCAATCAACGCAAATCAATATGATTAATAAAAATGTAATGGCATGAATTTATTTGTTTAAGCTCAAAATTACATATACATACACATTACGTACTTGCGCATGTTACGCCTTAACATCGAAAAGACCATCCTAAGAGTGTAGTGTAATAAATCTCAAGTATTATAGGCGAGTGGCTTTCTTACCACTTTTCAAGCATTAATCCCATATATATCAGTTTTTTATCCATGCGAACGATTCCCAATAATGGTACCAGAGGGTTTGAGGTAATCAAGATGGAGCTTTTACTCCTCGATGGTCTGATGAGATGGACACTAGAAGTATCGGTTCCTTGTTTACTTAAACCAGAGTTTGCAAGTCGACTAGTCTTAATTGGGCATTAAGACCAGACTTGTGTGACGAAAACTTTGAGAAGGAGTGCCCGTCAGTCACTTTGGATGGTGGGAGCTTGGTCATAGATATGTCAATGGAATTGACATATTCGAACACGGCTCGCCGTAATTCAATCACATGGGCATTTACTCTTGGATAGTCAATGATTGAATTACTGGTCGCGGTAGTGTACGTGAGATGGTGGTCCCAAGTGGCATACGAAAGGGTCTAGAAGGGGAGGGCGGTTGAATAGACCCTGAAGCATTTTTCGACTTCAAAAAATTTCGTATCACTTTAAAGGTTTGAACGCTTGGATAACTGAGCGCTTGGGTCAGACGCTTCAGGAAGTTAACTTAGACTTAGTGATTTTAGCAGTTTACCAAAGTAGGGCAACACTTAGATCGCTTAATCAGGGTTAGCACAGCAGAAATAAGTTTTAGCGTTCTTTTAGTTAATTTACTCGCTTTGCACTTCAACTTGTCTCTTTCAAAGATAAATGATGCAATAGTAATGATAAGACAATAAAGATAAATGACACAAGATATATAAGGTTCACTGGGTGGTGTAATCCCAGCTACGTCCTTCTTCTCCTTTTCAGTCGGAGGAATTTACTAAGATGATGATCAAAGAATCACACAGAAACTTCTACAAAATAATAAACGGTGAAAATGATCTTGGGCTCCTTGATCACACAAACTTCAGCACCAATGAAGATCGTCTTCTTCAAGCTTCTCTCACTCAAAAATACTGCCTGAAAGGGTTCAACAACTTTTCTCACTCAGATGAAAGGTTGAGGTTTGTCACTAGGGTTTTGTTTGTTTTTGAAAAGATCAAACAACTTGGAATATCTCAGTTGGAATTTGGGTTTCTTCTTTGGAAGATGTTTGAGATATTTGTGACTGTCTGGATTGTAGATAAAAAGCTTGAAAGATTTTGGCTATGGATTTTCTAAGCTTTTTCCCAGAAAATGTACGTAAGATTTTTGGCAATAATTTCTCTTTTCTTTTTCGTACGTATCTTGTATATTTTTAGGGTCTGCTGGGGTAAGGTATTTATAGGAAATTTCTTGGGATCTGTCCGTTAGACACATGTAGGAGCGTGCCTCTGACGCAGCATGTGAGTTTACCTAAAGTCTGACATTCCTGAAAATTCGCTGAAGCCGATTGGACGGGAGCAGTTGAAACTTTGAAATTTCTGACAGTCTGGTCAAAAGGTGGCTTGTCCACAAGTCACATTAGCTTATCACATTTAATGCTCTTATCAAACATTTAATGCAATTTGAATTTATTTCCCGTTGGAAATAAATGTCCGTTGAATGATTGCATTTATAAGTCCTTCATGACTTGAAGATTTATTCCAGGTGAATCTAACATAAGTCGCTTGAGAGATTTTGAGTGCTTGATCCATAAATTTCCTAACAATTTCCCCCTTTTTGATGATGTCAAGACTTTTAACTCTTATAACTCTTTTATATTTTTAAGAGTTAATTTAAAAAGAAAAGGCCCAAAGGAATATAAGTTAGCATTTGAAAAGTTAGTAAAGTTAGCTAAAGTTAGATTAGCTTCAACAAGATGTTTCAGCATTAAAACATTCATTCATTGAAAGAATTAAAACATACATGTTTTACACAGAAAGAATATCATAAAAAAAATCCAGTCACTTTTTCTGTCGCTTCGCTCTTTCTTCGCCTTGTAGAACTTCTAACGCTAAGTCCTTCAAGAGTCGATCGATGTCAATTGTCATTGTATGTTGAATTTCATCATAATCATGCCTACGAAGTGTGGCGCTTTCATTTAGCTCTAACAACCTTTCCGTCCAATCCCTTGGTGGAATACCAAGTTCACGAATTATATCATGATAGATATCTCTTTGTCGATCATTTGATGGTCTCCAATTGATAGGTCGTTGTAGCGGTCCGGCATATGCAGAAAATCCCATACTCTCTAAGAACTCGGGGTCCAACTCTGGAAGCGCGTACTTTCCGAGATAATACCTTGGCTTTCTCTTCTTGGATAGCATTTTCTTGATGCTTACTAATTCTTCGAACATTGAATGCCAATGTTTATTATCTGTCTTGGAAATCGCTTTGGACTTTTCTTTATCTTCCCCTTTCTTGACATTATCAAGGGAGGTCTTGAGTTCAGCGACTTCTCGGTGCAAGAGTCTAACTTCTTCGACGAGAAAAGCGACTTGTTGAGCGACATTCTGAGCGGCGGCATCGAATGAAGCGTGTTTTTCAGCATCGGCCGAAGCGCTCTAAGCTAATTGACGGTTGAATTCGGATGAGAGCTCAGCGACAAGAGGTGATATGCTATTCATGATAGCAATAGTGCTTTTATTTGCAGCGTTTCCAATGTCAGGACTCCGCGTATCCAACACTATTCGAATATGCCTATCAACAGCCTCAAAGTGTTTGGAACAGGAACCCTCAATGTTGGTAAGTGAGTTCCGGACTGCCTGTCTGAAGTCTTTGGCTTCTGAATCGCTCTCAGAATCTGATCAAAAGAAGGATGCTCTGGGGACGGGAGAAGTCCGTAAGAACTTGAAACTGCAGCCTTACCTTTGGATTTATCTCCGATAAAAGGTTCTTCAGGCTCTTGAGCAATTTCAGCGTGCACTTCTTCAATCACTTGATCCAAGATAGGATCTGCAATCGCTGGGGGCTCGACTGCCGGGGCGCTAGAAGAATCTGGCAAAGAAGCCTCAGGCTGTTGAGCGACTTTCGCAGTAAGAGCAATGTCTTCTTCTATAATTTGGATTGGGGGAGAAGGTTCCCTAATACCAATGACCCAGAGGGGGCCAAGGGCTTCCATCACATGCCTTGGACTGATAAGGCTAGATTGCGGAATAAAGAATATAGCGTCTTCGCGCTCTTCGGTACTTAGTGCAAGTTGCACACCCTCCGGTAAAGCAATCCCTGAAGTATAACAGTTGAAGAAGTCCAAAATCAAAGGCATGAGAGCTTGAGCTGCTTCTTGGTCCACTGGCCTAATCAGCGAGATCATCTTGGCCACTTGAATATTTGATTCACTAAAGCTAAAGAGCACATGGTGAAGAGTATATCCTCTGAAATTGTAACACCCTGAATAGTGATTGAAACTGATGTCCAGCGCTTGGGCATTTTCAAACACTGCTCTCATTTCTCTGTGGAACTCAGCGTGTTCATTTGAAACATCCACACGAATCTGACTCTGGCCTGGAAGAAGTGGTCGTTTACTTGAAGAAGCGTCTTCATTTAGGTCAGGAAAGACTCGTTGAACAAACCCTGAACGAGGATGCAAAACGTAGCGTCTGCCTTGGCTGTATAAGGCAAGTTGCTGGCGAATGTAGCTTTCGATTGGTTGTCTATATCGTGGCAAAGCGCTAGCATTCCCTGTAATAAATCTGACGCTGTTGAAGCAAAAAGGTTGCATAACCTCGGCGTTTGTACTCTATCCCGAATTCGAACAAAAAGGGATATCTGATCAGTTCTTCAATGGTGTAGAAGTGAAGAACAAATTCTTCAACCCACCTGGCTGTATTCATCATCCAACGTTTTCCAAGTTTGTCCACTTTCTTTTGCTCTTTCTTAGCGGCAAGGAACTTCTCAAAATGTTTCGTCTCTTCATCATAGTCGTCAGCCCATAATCTGGTTAGATATTCACGAGCCTCATCTTCTATCCACGAGTTGACCGGATTTGGGCGCTCCATAACAAGCGGTCCTTTACCTTTCCATAACTTAAGTGGATTAGGAGAGAGAGCGTTCTGGGGAGACTTGACAACGGAGGGGAGAGCCGAATGGCCTATCTTATTGAGATCTTCCTCATCTGGATTCTTGTTCCAATCACCCATGTGGGGGTTTTTGAGAACAATCTTGCTTTGGCGCAGATTATAAAAGGACTCGTCCGAGCGACCGGTTAAATTGAAACGCTGAAGATCAAAGTCAGCTATGTTGAAAACTGGACGACGAATATACTCAAAGGGTGATTGAAGACGCTCCAAGTTATATAGTCCTAGATCGGCAATACGCTCGAAAACTTCAAACTTGTGAGAGTTGGACATATCGCGCCGATGGAGAGTTGTTTGAAATTGTATTTCCAACTCCGCAAGCGTTTGAGTGTCTCGTTGTCTGGCGGCATAATAGAATTCAACATCTGGAGTATATCCGCGCGGGAAGAAATCGATGACACGAGGAGGAGGTCCCGTTGGCGTAGGAACAATGGCAATTGCTTTTGTTGGGATTGGGGCCACTTCTATCGACTGCTCAGCGTTTAAAGTCGCTTCACTGGCTGATGATGTTTCAGCGTCAGGAAGGGCTTGAGATGCTTCCTTGGCGATATCCACAACAGTAGTTAGATCCACATCCATTTCAACTAGAATCTCGGATGGATGAGGGGCATGAGCGATTGGTGGCTCTTGAGGTACATCTTGAGCTGATACATGTAAGCGATTGAGAAAAGCAAGAAAAATTTCTACTAAGTAGAAATTAGAAAAGAAAAGACTAAATCGCTTACCATGAGGAATATCATCGACTATTTCAGTCGCTTGATCTATTTCTTGGACAGGTTCCTCAGGCTCTTGGACTACTTCTTCTGGATCTAAGTCGAGAAAAAAAGTTATAGGTTCAGCACGAATGGGAACATGCATTTCTTCAAGAGTATTGAGAACATAGTGCATATTTGCTTCACAGTGCGCTGAAAGAGTTTTTATCCTAGCGTTAGACACTTAGGGACTAACGAGGAAAGGGTAAACTAATTTGCTTTGCAAATACTTACCCCGAACACTAGAAACCCTGTCAGATTGAGAAGCGGCTTAAGGATCTGAGCTGATTTCGGGAGCAGCATCAGAAGGAGGAACGCTCGTTGACTCTCCAAGCGCTGGTTTCGCTAAAGCGCTAGTGGATGCTGCGGGAGTAGAAAGAGGAGTACGTCTTCATGCAAGCTGTACTTCTTCTTCTACTACTTCATCTTCCTCAGGAACAGAAAAGATAAACGCTGGAGGAGGCGATGGAGATTTAGGAAAAGGAGAAAGAGAAGGTATCTTTTACTTCTTTTTGGGCTTCGGCTTCTTCTTCTTGGGTTCAGGCTTCTATTTCTTCGCTGGCTTGGATGGCTCAGCAACTTTGAGAACTATCTGTCTCTTAGGTCGCTTGACCACCACTTCTTTGGACGAAGAGGATGATGATGAAGAGGAAGACGCTTGATCTTCATCATCACTACGAACAACTCCTAAAGCACGAAGTCCCTCACGCTCTTCTTTTGGAACAGCTGCACCACCTCTCTTCCTTGGCTTTTGCAGCTCACCGATCATTTTCTTTCCATAGAATTTTGTCGCTGGAATCTTTTTGCCAAAATATTTTGTATAACCACAAGTGCTAAGAATACGACTTAACACAATCCCATAAGGCTTGGGATTCACCGACTTGGCCATCGCTGCCTTAAAGCGATTAAAAACGTAGAGAGACTAATTGACCTTTAATTTAGTCAGAATGGCCACCATCATTTTGAATTGGATATTCGTGACTTTATCAAATGACCCTTTTCTGCATTCGATCATTTTTGAACATATATCCGCGAGAATAACGTATTCACCCTTCATATTGTTCTTCTCGAAGTTCGGCTCATACGCAGCATCAGCATCTTCTTTCTTGACCAACTCCCAGACTTTTGTAGCGTCTCTGAGAGTGACGTGTTCCGCCTCAGCACCATCATTGGGTAGAACCAACAATGAAGAAATCAAGGAAGGGGTGAGAACAAAAGTCTCTTTAGCAAAATGGAAGACGCAGGATATGGAATTTCCGTCTTCAGAAATCTGGGCATTGTTGAAAAAGTGGAGACACTCTTCTTCAAAATAGTTGAAAAAGGTAGTAATCATGTCTCTCAAACCAGACTCTTGGACGAGTGGAAGAATCATCCGGAGAGGGAAGCTCTAGTTGTCGAACAAGAAATCCCAATTGATTAGAAATCCGGCGTTCAAACTAACTTGTTTTTCTGCTCGGGAAGATTTTTCGGCAGCAGTCTTGGAAGTTTTTGAAGATTTGGATGATTTTGAAGCTTTGGGTGCCTTGGGTGCCATTGCTGAAAGTTTGAAAACTTTTTGAAAGAGAGAAGTATTTGCCTTGAGAGAGATGAAGAGATTTATAGTAGAGAGAATTTGGGAAAGTGATAAAGTCTGACTGTAAAAACATTGAAGGGTTTAAATAGAGACAGAAAGTAACATCTCAATGGCTACGATTTTGACACGTGTACAGTCGAGGAGTTTGAATTTGAAAGAATTCAAATCTGATACGTTTAAGGAAAAATACAGATGCAAAAGGTGCGGTAAAATAGTTTATCAGTTACCATAAAGAATGAAATTTTGGGATCCGCAGTTACCAAATTAATTGAAAAACGTTTGAAAAAATTTGAAATCTTCAGTGTGAAGTACACGCGCCTGACTGTACATTGATACGTAATCAAACTCGTGCAGACCTGAGCTGTCTAGGTTTTAGATAAAGGTCATTAACCGTCAGTTTGATTTGATAGACACGCGTGAACAATATCAAATTTAATCTTTTGTTTTTATCCACACGTTTCCTTTATCGATAAAAACTATGCATGAATTTTTAGAAAAGAATAATTACTTAGAGTTGAAGTGGGAATAATCTTTAACACTAAAGGCTTTTTATGAGATATATTTAATTTCTCAGATTTTTAAGAATGGAATCAATCGCTTGGATTTTAAAAAATTTTTTGTTAGAGATTGATTTTGTCATGCATAAAGAAGATAAGCGGTAGTGGTCAATGCAAGCATGTTAAAATCAGTTTTGATCATAGTCGCTTATGAATTGTTACAAGTACAATTTTAAAGTTTCCCCCTAAAATTGATAACTCGTTTCAATTTTAAAAGACACTTTAGATGTATATATAAAGTGGATTCCCCCTAAAGCGTATGCCTATGAAAGGAATGATGCTCATACGATTGAAGCGTTTAAATCGATTATACCTAATTCACTTCTTAAAGTGAGAAAGCGTTGTTCGTTGAGCGCTTTGGTGAAGATATCTGCCAATTGTTTGTCTGTACCAATGAAGTGCATGGAGATATCTTTGTTTTGTACATGGTCACACAAGAAATGGTATCTAATGTCAATGCGTTTAGTTCTAGAATGAAGGACAAGATTTTGGGTCATAGCTAAAGCGCTATGGTTATCACAATGGATTGGGGTAGGACCTAGGATTGTTCCATAATCTCTAAGTTGTTGCCTCATCCAAAGAATTTGTGCACGACAGCTCCCAGCGGCTACATATTTTGCTCCAGCGGTAGAAGTAGCTATGGATTGTTGTTTCTTACTATGCCACGAAACTAGTATATCACCTAGAAATTGACATGTACCACTAGTACTTTTTCTATCTATTTTGCATCCTGCAAAATCTGCGTCAGAATGACCAATTAGTTCAAAAGGAGAGTCCCTTGGATACCATAAGCCCACATTTTGTGTGCATTTTAGGTATTTAAGGATTCTCTTGGTAGTGTTTACGTGTGATTCTCTAGGATTAGCTTGAAAGCGTGCACACATGCATACCGAAAACATAATATCAGGTCTACTAGCGGTAAGATAAAGAAGTGATCAAATGATACCTCTATGGTTAGTGATATCAATTTTCTTCCCACATTCATCTTTATCTCACTTAAGCGTTTGGCTCATTGGAATTTTTGTGGATGATGCATTTTCCATACCAAATTTCTTCATGATATCTTTCGTATATTTAGCTTGGTTTATAAATATTCCATTAGGGAGTTGTTTAACTTGTAATCCTAAGAAGAAAGTTAATTCACCCATCATGCTCTTTTCAAATTGATCTTGCATCATTTTCGAAAATTTCTCACACAATCGCTTGTTTGTAGAACCAAATGTAATATCGTCAACATAAATTTGGAGTAAGAGAATATCTTCATTATGAGTAATTTTAAATAATGTTGTATCAACGCTGCCTTTTGAAAGCCTTTACCTATAAGGAAGATAGCAAGAGTGTCATACCATGCTCTTGGTGCTTGTTTAAGGCCATAGAGTGCCTTATCCAATTTGTAGACCATACTTTTGCCATGGTTGTTGATGAATCCTGGAGGTTGTTCCACATAGACTTCTTCTTGGAGTTTACCATTCAAGAAAGCACTCTTTATGTCCATTTCATATACTGTGAATTTGTTAAATGCAGCAAACGCTAGGAACATTCTAATCACTTCAAGACGGGCTACTGGAGAATATGTTTCATCAAAATCAATACCTTCTTCTTGACAATAACCCTGAGCGACTAATATAGCCTTGTTTCTTATAACAATGCCATCTTCATCCATTTTGTTACTTAAAACCCATCTAGTTCAAATAACTCCTTTGTGAGATGGCCTTGGTACTAGCGTCCAAACCTTATTTCTCTCAAATTGGTTAAGCTCTTCTTGCATCGCTTCAACCCAACTTGAATTGCTGAGAGCTTCATCCACTTTCTTTGGTTCCATTTGAGATAGAAAACTTGCGAACATGGCCTCATTTATAGTAGCGGACCTAGTTCCAACAGGTGCTTTCATATCTCCGATTACTAATTCTGGTGGATGGTCTCTAAGCCATTTACGATCTGGTTGGAACGTGTTAAGACTTTTTTGGTTGCCAGTCGCTTGATCCTCATTTGTCTCTTGCGTAGTCGCTACATTATCCACAGTTCCAATTTGCTCTTGATGACCATTCTCTTCATGATCAGCAGCGTTCCTAACATTATTATCAATAGTAACCTCACGAGTAACTTTAGGAATAGGCACAAAGATCTCATCATCCTCATCATCACTAAGATTAATTTGTGACGCTTGTTGGGCAAGATCTTCAATCCCTACATCATCAAGAGTAACCTTACTCGGCTCTTGGTTAGCATCATGAAACACAACATGAATGGATTCTTCAACCTTTGATTTGATCTTGTTTAAGATGCGAAAACTCTTTCCATTCTTGGCATAGACTAGAAAGATTCCCTCATCCGCTTTAGGATCAAAAGTCTTAAGGTTGTGGGATCCATTACTATGAACCAGTAACCGAACCACACTCGATGCGTGTGCAAAAGAAAAATCTATAACAACAAATTATTGCTTAGAATAATAAAAATTACATTAAGAGAATATGAGAGATTTAAAGAAAACTTCTTTCACAGTAGGATCGAGCAATTTTATACATTCTTAATTCTTCACAACTCAAATGACTTCCTTTGCATGTTAGAATTAATTTTATTTCTTAAAGTTTTCTTCTTTTGACAAAGAAACCCTTAATCTTTTTTTCGCAAGAGCATATATATAGATGCTAACATAGTCAATTTTTTTATTATTGAATATTTAATATTTTCTTAGTAATCACTAAATAGACTAATTTTAACAAAGTAAAATAAAACATAAATAATATAGAAAATATATAAGCAGAGAAATGTGAAATAAAATTGCGGAAATACAAAAATAAAATAAAAATAAAAATGAAGCTGACCGTAAATTAACCTTCAACAATGTTGAGGCTTCTTCTGCATTGGTTGGAAATCTGAATAGATTGAATGCTGCATGCTCAAAATCCCATGAAAAATTCACTTTTTACATCACTGCAGGAACAATAATTTCTTTCTAATAAAATTTGAAATTATGAAGTTTCTCCAGAAACATAGAATGAAGGATTGAGAAAGTAGTGGGACTTGGGTATATGTGTAAAACTGGAGAATGATGTTCTCGGTGGGATGCTTGGGAGTTGTCAATCTGCAAAAAGTAAAACCGCCCAAAATCAGTTACAATGGAAAATTACAGCATTAGCCATGGATTTTAAATTGGGTAAGGTTAATTTTGGCAATTCATTTAAGAACATACCAAGGTAGTTATTCTAAGGTCCTCCCACTTTATAAAAGAGTATAGATGAAACATTGGAACCAAATACATGAAAATATGAAATGTTAGGCTTACGTTCCTTCCACAACTCATATGGAGTCTTCTCATGTTGCGTGTTGATCATACACCGGTTCTGAGTGTAGCAAGCGGTGTTGATGGCTTCGCCCAAAACCTTTAAGGCAGCTTAGACTCTGCAAGCATCGTCCTAGCGGCTTCTTTAAGCGTTTTGTTCCGTCGCTCAGCAACTCCATTCTGTTGAGGTGTTCTAGGGGCAGAATACTCATGAAGTATTCCAAGATCTATACAAAACTTCTCAACAAATTGGTTAGTGAATTCAGTTCCTCTATCGCTTCTAATTCTTGTCACCTTTAGATCTTTTGAGGTTTGCAATTGACGAATTAGCGATGTGAGCTTGACACTAGTTTCATCTTTGGTCGCTAGAAATTCTACCCATGTATAGTGAGAGAAATCATCAACTATTACTAGCGAGTACTTTTTACCACTAACACTCATGATTTGAATAGGACCAAACAAATCTAGATGCAATAGCTCAAGAACTCTAGAAGTAGATAGACATGATTTCTTTTTAAAAGATGATTTAACCTGTTTACCCATTTGACATGCATCACATAAGCGATTCTTTTGAAAGGAACATTTAGGTAATCCCTCTACAAGATTTAGCGATATTAATTGAGAGATTGCCTTGAAGTTGAGGTGATTCATTTTTCTATGCATGATACCTATACCTTTAGAGTTATCACCGAATATAACTTGAGGACCATTGGTAGCTCGATAGTTGACTAGGAGATCTGTTGATCCAGTCATGTGCCTTGATGACCCGCTATCGAAATACCAAACTGAAGTATCGGTGCTGGCTCTAGGTACTTGCATTAAGGATAGTTCTAATTCTTCTTAGGTACCCATGTGCTCTTGGGTCCTTCGATGTTAGTAACCTTGTTTTGACTTAAAACTTTAGGAACTCATATCTGCCGAGTCTTCATTGTAGGAATACTGGCCTTTTTAGGTTTCACACTGTGTTGTGTGTGCTTCTTGGGTGTATAATAATATCCTCGATTATAGTAATAATCATAGTCATAATCATAGTATCGATAATAAGATGTTGACTGCCTTGGATATTGACATTGGTATTTCCTTGGCACTGGCTTGGGTTGCACTTTTGGTGCTGGTCGCTTAGCGCTTGATACACAGTGATTAGACTTATCCTTAGCTTTTTGAGCGTTTGGATGAGTCCGTCTTTGTGGTTCATTTGCCTTAGCTTTACCCTTGCCTGAGTTAGCATTGGCTTTCTCATTTGACCTCGTACCAATGTCGCTAGGTTCATTCAGCATTTGGCTTTTTGAACTTTTCTCAACAAAGGTAACACCCTTTCCTTTGTTGTTTGCCGTAACATTAGATTTATTAGGTTGTTTACCAAGTTTATCACATCCTAAACTGGTATTTTCACCAAATAATCTAGTTACTTCAGTCACATTATCTAACTTTCTAGAAGCTTTTGATAATGATGAGATGAGCTGCTCTGATTTAGCAAGTCTAGCGATCAAATCAGCTTCTCTCTTGACTATTATATCAAGATCACTTTTCAATTGAGTAATCACACTTTCAAGCGATTGGTTCTTCTCAATGCATTGTTGTTGAATTTGCAACTCTGCTTTAAGCGTTACTTTATCACTTTTAAGCGATGAAATGATAGCGAAGTGATTTTGATATATTTTGGTGGCATCTTGACAATCTTTATAATATTCATTGACTTTGTGAAGTAATTCATCATAAGAAAGAGGATGAGATAATTCATTGGTCACCTCTGGTAGCGAGTCGTCAGACGCTTCATCATCTCTTGCCATGAGACAAATCAACGCTGAGTCGCTTGTAGGCTCCTCATCACTGCTTTCATCTGATGATTCCAAGTCCTCTTCAGGTGCGGAGAATGGTTCAGATTCTACTAGCAAACCTTGTTGGCGAAGGTTGCTCCTGAATTGGTTTCTATCCGCATAGTCTTGCCTTGTGGGCTTAGACACATTTGGATAAGGGCAATTTACCTGGTAGTGCCCTAGTTTCCTGCAATTATAACACAAATTAGTTTTCATTTTTTGTTCAGTGGTTAATCGCGTTGAAACTACTGGCGCTGAGAGATTCTGAGTAGGCGACTGAGGTGCCGAGTACACTGGGGCTTGATACTGAGGTGCTGGTGCTGGGGAAGGAGTTTGAAATGAAGTTTGTCCAATAGGATTTCTCTTTTCATATCTTAGAAATTTCTTGAACTTCTTAACTAATAAGGCCATTTCTTTTTCTTCATTTGTTTCCACCGGTTTAACCTCACTAATCGCTTTACCCTTATTTTTGGTGCTAGCGATTAAAGCTCCTGATTCAGCTACTGAAGTTGTTGTGTCGCTGACTTCACCTAACTCGAATTCGAATGCCTTTAACTCTAAAAACACATGTTCTGGAGTAAGAGTCTCCAAAGTTTGTGATTCTCTCATAGCAACTGTCTTGATCAAGTATTTACATGGAAGACTTCTGAAAATCTTATTGACCATTTCCTTGTTGGTCAATTCTTTATATAATGATGCTAACTCGGTAATGAGCAAAGTGAATCTTGCGTCCAATTGTTCTAGCGTCTCACTGGGCTGCATTTTGAAATGCTTGAATCTTTGCATGGCTATGGAGAGCTTGTTCTCCTTCATTTGTGCTGAACCTTCGCACACAATGGCCAACTTATCCCATATTTCTTTGGATATTTTACATTGTTTGATGTTGTTGAACAATGCATCGTTATCTCCTAATGCTGAGTAAAGTGCACTTCCTCCAACATTATCCAGATTTGCTCTTTTTCGATCATCTGGCGTCCATTCCATCTTAGGTTTCTTGACATAACCATCGGGAGTAGCCTCATCTGCTCCAGGGGCTCGAGTAATGACTTTCATAATCTGAATGGGGCCATCTGTAATTACATCACACATTTCATTATCATATGAACATAAATATGCGAATGCTCTAAGTTTCCATGAATCATAATTTGATTCTGCCAACTTAGGTATTTTGTTAAAAGTCATAATGATATGTTTTTAAAGAGAAAAGATTTAAAGCGATTAAGTTTAGAGAGATGGATCTAAACAAGCAGTTACGCTCGGAAACATTTAGGTTTCTACTTCAACCGCTCTGATACCACTTAGTGGTCCCAAGTGGCATACGAAAGGGTCTAGATGGGGGGGGTTGAATAGGCCCTGAAATTCTTTTCGAATTTTAAGACTTAGACAATATTTTTGCGAACTTGATCAAGATGGATCAGGCGCTCAGCACTTATATCAGGGTTAGCACAATAGAAGATTTTGACAAGTCTCTTAGAGTGAATAAATAGGCATTTAGAAAGTATTTAGTTGCGCGTACTTTAATAGTGTATGCTTTATGATAATGTAAGAAGATAATAATGGATAAAGCAATAAAATAGTAAGTAAAGAAGACACGAGAATTGTAAGGTTCACTAGATTTATGTAATCCCAGCTACATCCTTCTACTCCTTTCCACAGAGGAGGAATTCAGTATAATGAATCACAAAGATTCACAAAGACAAGTTCAACACAATAGCAAATGGTGAAGGCTTGATCTCGAGTTCCCTGATCATAAAGATTTCAACTTCTGGTTGACTTCAGACGCTGGTCTTCAACTTCTTCTCTAAATTCTATAAAGATAAAAATTAGAAGCCTAAAAATAAATTACAACTTCCAAACGCTTATACATCAATCTATGAAAAACGAAAACTTACATTGTATTTTTGGGGTGTAACATTAAATCCTGTCTTGTCATCATCAAAACATCTAACATGAAATTTCCTAACATGAGCCTTAGACTTGAGGATTCACAAAAATTGGACTTGTTACACTGAACGAGTTGTTAGAGTAGTTAGATCCATTTCACCCTTTGGTGGGATCAACCTCGAAGTGCGGTTCTGAAGGACAAGTCGTAATTTTTTGGTGAATGCCAACAGGGGATTCACTGTCTCGGGTAGTAATGAGTTAACGTCTTGTGCGATCATAGGTAAATAAAATTATAAGTCTTTGGCCAAAGCAGGAGAACTAACTTGTGTATGGAACACAATGGTAGTTTAGTAATTTAATCTTACTATGATTTATTGAGCACAACATCAAGTCCTGTGAGTTTGACATAAACCATGACTCTCACTCGATTGGGATGTTACAGTGAATGGCTTATACTCGATTGGATTAGCATAGTAAAAATGATTTTGGTTACTTAGCGTTCGGTTTACTAGTTTGTCCCTTGTATAATTTTAATGCTTTTAAAGAATAATTTGCAAATGAGAAATACAGCAATAAAACAATAAAGTAAATGACACAAAATATGAAAGGTTCACTGGGTGATTTAATCCCAAATACGTCCTCCATCTCCATTGCACTCGGAGGAGTTCACTAAATGATACTCAAAGTCTCCACAAAGATGACTTCTACAAATGTTGAATAAAAACAAAGATCACAATGAGCACCTTGATCACACGGACTTCAATTCTACTTAGATTTCTTCACATCAAGCTTCTTTGACCTAGAAATATTGCTTGATCTTCAATTCTTTCTTCACACAGATAAAGAGGTTGAGGGTTTTTGTTACTAGGGTGTGTTTGATTTTGGAAATTCAAACAAGATAGAATATCTCCATAATAATGTAGGGTTTTTCAGAAAAGATGATTGAGGTATTTGTAATTATCTATGGGATCGTATGAAAAGGTTAAAGGATAAGGATATGAAGATTTAAAAAAAAATCTAGGAAGAATTATGGACCTGAAATTCTGCAAAGGCTAGTGCAATTTTAGCTTGAAATGAATGTTCACATGTGTGTATTCTTAGTAATCAGAGTTTGTCGAATAGCCCTATTTATAGGCAATTCTTAGGGAAAGTTTTCGTTGGACATTTGTGCTGGCGCTTGATTAGTGGAACAACTTCCTTTCTGAAATACATGAAATTCTACTACAAGGATTAGATGCGGCAGACTTAAACTCTGGCAGTTAAGTTAAGGTGGCTTATACGTACGTCAGTAGTCCTTATCACATTTAATCCTCTTATCAGGCATTAAATGTATTAGAATTTAATTCCCATTGGATATAAATGCCCGTTATTGATTACATTTATATCCCTCTTGAATTCAGATATTTACTTCAGGTGAATCCTGTCGCTTGGAACGTTGATTCATGAATCCTGAAATATCTTCAGCGTTTGAAGGATGCTTAAGACAATCTTCATCTTCTGTTGATTTCAGACGCTGATCTTCACTTTCTCCTTGATGGACTCGCTAGAATTCTATTAGCGATTGAGTTTTCAATAGTTAGTCTAACATCTAAAAAGATTAAAATTAAGCGTAACAAAATAATACACTTTCAACGCTTTATAAAAACTTCTATTTTGTCATCATCAAACCTTCTAATATGTAAGTGTTAGATAATATGTCTAAGCGTTTAAAGTAACCAAGTTGTAATTTTCAGCATAAGGCTTTTTATCTTTATAATTTTAGACTATTATCTAGCACTTGAGCTATGATAGAATTTTATGTGAGTCTATCAAATTTAAATCGAAGATCAGCGTCTGAAAACTTTGAAGATAAAAGATTCGTTAAGCGACTGTCAAGTGCTTAAGAATCATTATAGGTGGTCATGCCACAAGCGCCTGTCAAGCACTTAAATGTAACATTCAACAGACATTTAATTCCAATGGGAATTAAATTCAAATGCATTAAATACTTGATAAGAGCATTAAATGTGACAAGGACTATACACATAAGTATAAGCCTTTCCCCATTGGCTGTCTACTCAAAGTAGGTCTGCTACCAACTCTGTGCAGTAGAATTTCCTCAAATGTCAGAAAAAGACTCGTGTTAAACATGCTCCTGATTGGACAAATTCCAAGAAAAGTCTATAAATAGATCCTCACAGCTCAACCCTAAATACCAAGAATTATTATCAAAAACTTGATATACACTTACGCTGTTGAAATCTATATTCATCCTTAAAAGATCAAAACCTCCTTAGCCAAAATATCCTTGAGCTTATACATCTCTACAGCCAAACCAGTATCTCTTACCTCTTCATAGATGAACTATCATTTCTAAAGAGATATTCCAAAATTGTTTGAACTTTTTGAAATCAAACAAACCTTGATAAAATCCATCAACCTCTTCCATCAGTGTGACGAAGTTGTTGAAGACAAAGCAGTATTTCTGTGTTAGACAAGCATGTCAGAAGCAGATCTTGGTCGAGTTGAAATCTTTGTGATTAGGGAACTCGAGATCAAGCCTTCACCATTTGCTATTGTGTTGAACTTGTCTTTGTGAATCTTTGTGATTCATTATACTGAATTCCTCCTGTGTGGAAAGGAGTAGAAGGACATAGCTGGGATTACATAAATCTAGTGAACCTTACAATTTTCGTGTCTTCTTTACTTACTGTTTTATTGCTTTATCCATTATTATCTTCCTATATTATCATAAAGCATACACTATTAAAGTACGCGGAACTAAATACTTTCTCAATGCCTATTTATTCACTCTAAGAGACTTGTCAAAATCTTCTGTTGTGCTAACCCTGATATAAGTGCTGAGCGCCTGATCCATCTTGATCAAGTTCGCAAAAATATTGTCTAAGTCTTAAAATTCGAAAAGAATTTCAGATCCTATTCAACCACCCCTACTAGACCCTTTCGTATGTCACTTGGGACCAACAAGTGGTATCAGAGCGGTTGAAGTTAAGATTTTTAAATTTCCAAGCATAACAGCTTGTTTAGATCCTCCTTAAAATTTAGTTACTTTCAAAATTTCTTTCATGGCATTCACTGAAGTACCTAAGTTGACCGAGTCAAACTATGACTCATGGAAGGTCAAACCATTTACTTCTCAAAGTGAGGAAGATAGAAAAGAAAAGAGTACGGTGCCCTACGCATCTACAGTGGATAGAAAAGAAAAGCTTGGGTTGTCTTTCAAAAAGCCTCTTTTAAAGTGACTAGCTTGAATTTGCAGAGCCATCATCATGGAGTGGAATGGATGACTTTTCCACTCTCCGATCAGTTTCCACGTACATCTTTGTCCCAACATTAGTGGTAGGTAATGATTGCCCGGCATCAATGAGCCATGCCACGTTTCCATCTTTCTTGAATTTCTTGTGGCTCATCTTTCGGGGATCATCCGAACGGTGTTCCTGAGATTTCTCAACATCTAAAAAATGAAAAGCATCTAATTTTAAACAAGAATCAGTGTCAAATGAGTTCTTGAAACTCTTATAGGCATTTAATGTAACTTTCTTATTTCCCACATTCAAAGCTAGCTTACCATTCCCCATGTCAAGATTGTCTTCACCTGTGGGTAGGAATGGTCTTCCTAAGATTAGTGGGACTTCATTGTATTCATCCATCTCAAGACAGACAAAATCGACGGGAAAATATAATATGCGACCTTGATAATCACATATCCAATGATTCCTCTTGGTTGTTTAATGGATTTGTTTGTGAGTTGCAACCTTGTGGTAGTCGGTTTAGGATCGCAGAGGCCTAATTTATTGAACAGTGCATAGAATAAGTTGATCCCAGATCCTGAGTACAGAGGTCTTGATTTAACTTTATATCCCCTATGGTGTATGGAATGGAAAGGCTTCCGGGAACCTTGCACTTCTTTGGTAGGATTGTTTAGCACTGCTACCGAGCATGCTTCTATCATGCATACAGTCCCCACCTCTTCCCACTTTTGCTTGTTTAATAAAATCTCCCTGAACAACTTCGTGAAGTTAGGTATTTGCATTATGGCATCAATGAGAGGTACATTAATGCACATTTCTCTTAGGTTATGTTTTGATTGATGGTGGGCCTAGGGATTTCAAATCCCCAGCTTGAATCCATTCTTTGTTGTTTACCCCAAATCTAAATGAATGGATTTCAAATCCATTTTAGGCCTAGTAGATTTGAAAGTCATTTTCTAATGGATTTCAAAACCACTCCAACACCATATCATTTGAAATCCACTTCAACTATAATCAACACATTTTATAAACACGACACATTTTTACTCACAATGCACTCTTTTTACACACACTACACATATTTTACATACATTACGCACATTTTCACAAAGAATGCACACTTTTTTACACACACATAACACTTTTTATAATACACTACACACACTTTTAACATACACCACACACTTTTTACGCACACTGCACAGATTTTACACACAGTGCACACATTTGCCCACACTATAATGTTTACACAAACGACACACATTTATACACACTACACATATCTCATAGGCAAGAATCCTCTCTTGGATTCTTCCATGCTAAATTTCATTAGCACTCGATCTATGTACAAGGATTGGGAGAGTCCTAACATCCTACTCGATCAATCTCGATATATTTTTATGCCGAGTACTTAGGAAGCTTCTCCCATATCCTTCAGGGAGATTTAATTTGACAGCCATACTTTTGTTGACTGCATCATCCCTATATCATTTTCGATCATTAAGATATCATCAACTTAAAGTAGTAGAAAGGTAACTGCGCACCCACTAGCCTTCTTGTACAAACATGCTTCATCAATGTTTTAAATATATCCATACTCTTGTATGACATTATCAAATTGTTTGTTCCAACTTCGGGAAGCTTGTTTTAGTCTATATATGGACCTCTTGAGTTTCCACACCTTGTGTTCACTCTCCTTGGAAGTAAAACCCTCTGGATTCTGCATATAAATTTCCTCCTGAATTTCACCATTGAGGAATGCAGATTTTAACATTCATCTGCCTAATCTCAAAATCAAAATATACATACATGACTAGAAGTATCCTTAAGGATTTCAGCATCGCCTCTAGTGAGAAGGTTTCCTCATAGTCAATACCTTGCCTTGGAGTAAACCCTTTCGCCACGAGGTGCGCTTTATAGATCGCCACCTCTCAATCAGCTCCAAGCTTTCACTTGTAGACCCACTTGCAGCCTATAGGTTTAAACCTATCTGACTAGTCTACCGAGGTGCAAACCTTGTTCGAGTGCATGGAGTGCACCTCAGTTTTCATAGCTTCTAGCCATTTTCTCAAATCGAAGTCCAACATCGCTTCCATATAACTCTTTGGATCTAAGTCCAAAAGCGAATCCTCTCACTTCCTTTCTTGCAAATGTCCGACCTATCTCTCGGGTGGCCTAGGAATCCTTTTGAATCTCCTCAGAGTTTGTGTAGTGTGGTATCAGGCAAGTTCGTTTGAGGCTCTTGAGCTATCTAAGTACTTTGAGTCTCCTCGAGTTCCACAATATCATTATTCCGATCCAATAGGAAGTTGACACGCTAAAAGCTAACGTGCTATGATAGAAAGTGCACTAGACGTGTGTAGTAATAAGTGGACAAAAAGTCCGGGTTGTCGAACCACAAGGGCTTGAATTCTAGTTAATGATTTTCGATAAAAGAAAAGACAATTAAAGTAAAGTGCAAGAGAAAAGAGTAAACAAACGAAGAACCAAAGAGAAACGTACTATAGATTAAATCTCACGTATGATAAAATGACTAAGGCACATGCTACAACCGAATCTACTCGTCAATATATATGAGCTCCTCCTCGAATTATTAGACTCCTATTGCTTTGGTGGAAATTCCTTAAATAATTATTACCCGATGTCTCGGCACATAATAATCCTATGATTAATTGATAGTTCTCTAAATATGTCTATCCGAGAATCTAATCAATAACCACGCATTAACGTTCTAGATTTTCCCCGGATAAATCCGGCTAACTGCACCCGGAAATCTTTACCTATGTCTAGGGGCAATTCCACATTAGTTTCGGATGATGAGTTGATTCCATTGAACCCTAATCTATCTTCTCTCGAATGACTAGACTAGGCAAGATAGCAAACATATGGTGATCAAGCACATGATTGTAATAAAAGCTCAAAATCAACACACAAAGCAATATGAGAATTAATACGAAAATTCACTTCACATATATTGATTCATAAATTGGCCTTCACATGGCCTTAGTTCTACAATATTAGCCTCTCATCAAGGCCTTAAGAAAATATAATACAAACATATACATACTCATGGAAATGAACATGTAAATGCAAGTAATTAAAACTCCCTCAATTGATTGATGATGGATCCTTGCTTTTGAACTTCAATCCTTAACTCCTCTCTCTTTGTTCCCCTCCAAAAGTGATGAAGAATGGTGATGAATGATGATAGGTGAAGAGTAATGGCCAGCTCCTCCTCCTCCTCTCCTTCCAGGTGTCTCCAAAGTGATCGGTCAAGCTCAAGAATATGCCCCTTTTGGACAAGAAATGATGGGCTCTTTATTCTACTCCAAACCCCATCATGGTGTGCAATAAACAATTCCCCTTCCCCTCTTGCATGTCCCCAACACATGTGCACGACATCTTGGCTTTAAATATTCCATTCCCCCATCAAATGATGAACTTCTGGCTGAAAGGAATCAAAACTCGGGTGTGGTCACGCCTAGGCGGGGGCATGACGGCGCTCGGGCGCCGCTGACAAAATGCTGAAATTAAATGCAATGTGTCCTGCGCAGCAATCGTATTTCATTCATAACTTTCTCCACGAAACTCCGATTTGGATGATTCAAGTCCTCATTTGAAGCTAACACATAGTTCTACAACAGTTTAGAAGAGAACTTCATCCAATTCGGTCTCTAAACATACGGAAATAGCGCTCGAACGTGGAAAGTGATGCAGATACGGTGCCTAGGCGTGGATAGGATGGAGCCTAGGCCTCGTATTTGCAGAATGTTGACGTTATTTGCGTCTTGTCCGGCGCCTGGGCGTGGGTGGAAAGGCGCTTGGGCGTAGGGGTGCGTAGCAATTTGGCCTAAACTTGTTTTATACGTCGTTTTTCATCCCGTTCTTCGATTGTATCCATTTAAGATCTGAAATCACTTAATGCACGAATTAAACGCACATGTGGCAAGAATCAAACGATAAATGAACCTAAAACATAAACGCAAAGGGGCTTAAAAACACGTAAAAATGCCTCTGATCAACACCCCCAAACTTATCTATTGCTTGTCCTCGAGCAATAAGAGAAGGCATAGGATACGAGCTCATCATCAAAACAGGGAGGTAACAGAAAAGAAACTACACAACTCACTTTCGTGGAGCAAGCGGTTGCATTTAGCGGATGCAACAAGCCTTTGAATCCTTGAGTTACCTCAAAGGACGAGTTATAGTCTCGTGAGGGTTTGCAGACGATATACCCACAAAATCGAAAGATTTTCAACCCCGATCACTCAACGTAAATTACAATGATTAATAGCACACAATGGTATGAATTCACCTGTTTAAGCTCAAGTTACATATATATACACGTCACCCACTTGCTCATGTTACGCCTTAACATCGAAAAGATCATCCTAAGGGTGTAGTGTAATAAATCTCAAGTATTATAGTCGAGTGGCATTCTTACCACTTTTCAAGCATTAACCCCATATTTATCAACTTTTGATTATTCACATGGTACGAGAATTGAATACAACTTCATAGCCACTTAAAAATTCATCACTTCATTCCACTTTCGGCTTTAACTTATGCACTTTCAACTCGAACATTAGAGGCTAGACCATGTGCAATGTTCGATCCTCTTAGGCTTTCTATGAAACCCTTGTAACGAGCTTTAGGCCAATAACTCCTAAACCAGACGTCTTTCGGGTATCAAATGTAGAGACATTCCTAAGGGCTTAATCGCTCGAGTGTCAAAGGCCACAAAATCAAACTAGGTCCTTATTCACTTAACACTCGCATTGGCTTGAGCTCTAGCTCAAATTAGCTTAATAGTACAGTATTCTAGGCATGGTGCTATTCGCCCCCAGCATCTATTAAGCCTGACTTTTGCAGTCATACCAATGTTCACCTCTTTTTATTATTGTTAAACATACGAAGCTACATTCTCAACTCATAACTCATGTGAAAATTCTAAGTCGATATTTTTCGGGATCAAGCCTTTAAGTGTTTCAAAATGGTTGCCCACTCAACGCCTCTACCCTTGATTTATGTGCGTATGTGAACATCTTAACGATAATCTTGTCATGTTTAGGGTCCCACAAACAAGGAATTGTGTGTATAGCCATTTAAAACCAAATTGATAGAGAATGCATACCATGTATTCACGTTAACCATGCTCAATTCATCAAGTGACGGGTTGAAATTCTATCCAAATTTTTTTTTTTTCAAAATTTCACAAAATGCACAAGCTCACATGTAGATGTGTGCCATCCCCCAAACTTGGACTGAGATATGTAAAACATGAATAAACATGACTATAATGGATCTAGTGTACCCCTCCCCCACACTTATCATGAACATTGTCCCCAATGCTCGAAAAAGAGAAGGGCAAAGTACACGTCACCATAAGGGTGCTGAAAAGCAGACCCGAGTCCTCGAATGGAAATGTGTCCAAGAGTGGCAACAGTGGTGTGAGACATCAATGCAACAACTACACATTAAACGATGCTAGCCATACGAATCATCAAGCATTGGATAGAAATGAGAAACGAAACACAACCAACAACAAAATACAAGACAACTAAAAACAAAAAAGAAAAAACGGAAGAAACAAAAATGAAATGACAGAAAAAAAGAAAAACTTACAAACTTGGGTTGCCTCCCAAGAAGCGCTCTTTTAAAGTCATTAGCTTGACTTTACCGAGTTATTTTAAGGTGGTTTCCGAATGAATGCCTTGTTCATTCTCCAAGTAGGGATGAATTTTGGCCCGGTGTTAATAGAAAATACGATGAGTAGTGACCAAGCAATCATCCACTCACATATTTTCTCATAGTCCATCACCACTTCCATCACTCTTTCTTCCCACTGCACCGAGTGATGACTTGGACTATTCTCCAAGTTATAAGTAGATGGCCATTTTTCTTCACCCATCGAGATGGAAAACTTGGAGTTTGTGATGTAGAACTCGAGGAGGTTATTGGTTCTTCTTTCCTGAAAAAGCTCAACACTAAAAGGATCAAAAGCATCAATGCGTAATGATAATGTAGAATCAACTGGATGCTTAAAAACCTCATAGTTATCAGAAATAACCATGTCATCTCCTATACTAGAGGACAACTTACTATCACGGGCACTAATTGCCTCCGTACCCGTGGAGATGGGGCCGGGTATCACTGGGGAAGGAATAAGAGTGGATTTCTCGTAACTTGGAGATTCTGCCTCGGATGCTTGAATGTTAAGTGTGCAACGCTCAGGCGATGACACCTTAATAGAAATCCTCTCATTTTTCATTTCCTCAATGATCATTAGAGCCTCCTTAATTGGTCCTTCATACAAAGCATCAATGGCTTTGTGTACCAATTTCATATTTTCCAGCTGATCCAAATCATCCAGTGTGAGTTGTAAGTCGTATAGGAGTTGTCGAACCCATTCTCGTTCCTCCAGAGTCGGGGATAAACAATATCCCTCCTGTATGGTGAAGAAGCTCAGTGATAGACTATCCCGGACATATGGAAGTGGTTGAAAAGGAGGTGGTTGCATAATTTGGAGAATGCCTTGTAACCACTCCCGATTCTCCGGTAAATTCAAATCTGGGAAATGTGCATTCGGATTTGGTTGATAGATATTGCCCTCCATCTCTCGAACTCATCTACAAACCCGAAGCACATGTTTAAAAAAAAAATAACAAAATCAAGTAAAGGCTCATTTGAGGAGCGGGTCATGCACCACAAATCGAACCTATCAATTAAGCACAAGGAACAAAATTATACTTAACAAGGAAATGAATGAAAAGCAAGAAGTAAACAACAAACCAAGAATTATGAAAAACGTAAATGAAAATCACAAACTAAAATAAACAAGTCCCCGGAAACGGCGCCAAAAACTTGACACGCTAAAGCTAACGTGCTATGATAGCAAGTGCACTAGACGTGTGTAGTAATAAGTGGACAAAAAGTCCGGGTTGTCGAACCACAAGGACTTGAATTCTAGTTAATGATTTTCGATAAAAGAAAAGACAATTAAAGTAAAGTGCAAGAGAAAGGAGTAAACAAACGAAGAACCAAAGAGAAACGTACTATAGATTAAATCTCACGTATGATAAAATGACTAAGACACATGCTACAACCGAATCTACTCGTCAATATATATGAGCTCCTCCTCGAATTATTAGACTCCTATTGCTTTGGTGGAAATTTCTTAAATAATTATTACCCGATGTCTCGGCACATAATAATCCTATGATTAATTGATGGTTCTCTAAATATGTCTATCCGAGAATCTAATCAATAACCACGCATTAACGTTCTAGAGTTTCCCCGGATAAATCCGGCTAACTGCACCCGGAAATCTTTACCTATGTCTAGGGGCAATTCCACATTAGTTTCGGATGATGAGTTGATTCCATTGAACCCTAATCTATCTTCTCTCGAATGACTAGACTAGGCAAGATAGCAAGCATATGGTGATCAAGCACATGATTGTAATAGAAGCTCAAAATCAACACACAAAGCAATATGAGAATTAATACGAAAATTCACTTCACATATATTGATTCATAAATTGGCCTTCACATGGCCTTAGTTCTACAATATTAGCCTCTCATCAAGGCCTTAAGAAAATCTAATACAAAAATATACATACTCATGGAAATAAACATGGAAATGCAAGTAATTAAAACTCCCTCAATTGATTGATGATGGATCCTTGCTTTTGAACTTCAATCCTTAACTCCTCTCTCTTTGTTCCCCTCCAAAAGTGATGAAGAATGGTGATGAATGATGATAGGTGAAGAGTAATGGCCAGCTCCTCCTCCTCCTCTCCTTCCAGGTGTCTCCAAAGTGATCGGTCAAGCTCAAGAAGATGCCCCTTTTGGACAAGAAATGATGGGCTCTTTATTCTACTCCAAACCCCATCATGGTGTGCAATAAACAATTCCCCTTCCCCTCTTGCATGTCCCCAACACATGTGCACGACATCTTGGCTTTAAATATTCCATTCCCCCATCAAATGATGAACTTTTGGCTGAAAGGAATCAAAACTCGGGTGTGGTCACGCCTAGGCGGGGGCATGACGGCGCTCGGGCGCCGCTGACAGAATGCTGAAATTAAATACAATGTGTCCTGCGCAGCAATCGTATTTCATTTATAACTTTCTCCACGAAACTCCGATTTGGATGATTCAAGTCCTCATTTGAAGCTAACACATAGTTCTACAACATTGTGGAAGGGAACTTCATCCAATTAGGTCTCTAAACATACGGAAATACCGCTCGAACGTGGAAAGTGATGCAGATACGGTGCCTAGGCATGGATAGGATGGTGCCTAGGTGTCGTATCTGCAGAATGTTGACGTTATTTGCATCTTGTCCGGCGCCTGGGCGTGGGTGGAAAGTCGCTTGGGCGTAGGGGTGCGTAGCAATTTGGCCTAAACTTGTTTTATACGTCGTTTTTCATCCCGTTCTTCGATTGTATCCATTTAAGACCTGAAATCACTTAATGCACGAATTAAACGCACATGTGGCAAGAATCAAGCGATAAATGAACCTAAAACATAAACGCAAAGGGGCTTAAAAACACGTAAAAATGCCTCTGATCAGAAGTCCTTCTCCGAGAAGGTTGCAATCCTAGAAATAATCACGGTTTATGTCAAGGGACTGTAGAAGTGGTATCCAAAAGAGTCTTTTAGATACTCCACAAACCTACATAACGTGGATTTTGGTTCTAGTTTGTTTCCCACTTGCTGCTTGACATAAGCCGCACACCCTAAGGTGTTTGTATGAAGGTGTCCTACCAAACTAAATTTCAAATGGTACCTTAAGCACACTCTTAGATGATGCTATATTCAATAGATAAGTTATAGCCGTTAAAGCATAACCCCACATTGAAGAAGGAAGTCCAGTGCGACTCATCATGGATCAAACCATGTCCACCAAAGTTCAATTCTTCCGCTTAGCTACCATGTTTAATTGAGGTGTGCCGGGCGGAGTACACTACAAGATAATCTAGAAACTCATTGAATAAGTATTCACCTCCTCGGTCCGATCGAAGAATCTTGATACTTCTACTAGTTTGTTTCTCTACTTCATGTCTAAACTCCTTGAATTTTTTGAAAGATTCAGACTTGTACCTCATAATGTGCTTATGGAATTATCTAATTTTCGTTTGTTACTTTGTTGACTACTAAGAGTAGGATAAGTAGGGAAAATAGTATAAAGATTATCTTGCAATTTTGACTCTATAATAAGATTAGATTCATAAAACAAAGAGCAACTAGCATTATGAATCTCAAAATGATATCCTTCTCCATCCAAAACAGGAATGTAAATGATATTTCTTATTATCTCGGGTACAAAATAGACAAAATGTATTATCAAAATCTTACTCCCTAATGCTAAGTGGACTGTCCCTATGGCTTCCATAGCAGCCATTGCTTCATTTCCCATCCCTAAGGTTATCTCTCCTTTACTTAGAGCCTTGCTTCTTACCATTCTCTGCAAATCATTGCAAAGATGAATACTACACCCAGTGTCAAGTATCCAAGAAGCAGTGTTAACACTAAGGTTAAATTTAACAAAGAACATACCTTGAGCCTTTGGTGGCTCCTTGCAGTTGCTCTTCCAGTGTCCAGGTATCCCACACTTGAAGCACTTGTCAGATTTCTCAGCCTTCTTCACTCCTCCTTTACCCCTCAGTTTCTTTCATTTCTTACTCTCTCCTTTTGTGTTTCCCAACACTGTTTTATCCTTTTAAACCATGCGCTCAGCAGTCTTCAACATGTTCAGTAGCTCAGGATGCCTAGCCTCTATTTGATTCATGTTGAAGTTAACCACAAATTGGTCATATGATCTCGGAAATGATTTACGGATTAATTCTACTGATAACTCATTGTCAAGTGGCACGCCTAGACCAACCAATTTCTCAATTAGCCTAATCATTTGAAGCATGTGTACACTTACATCCGAACCTTCATTCATTCAATTCTTGAACAATTCCTTGGAAATCACATATTGTTCCCACCTTGTTCAAGTTCAATATAGTTCAGTTAGGCGTAAGAGGATTGATGATGTGTTCTCGATCGTCTCGTGTTATTTATGTAACTTGTTTGACATTGATGCCAACATGAGACATCTCTCTTGCATATCATCCTCTTTTCGTGTTTGATACACATACTTCTCCTCATCCCAGGCACTATCATCGGGTTCAACTTGGATAGGGGTTGACATAATGTATTCTCTTTTCTCACTTTGGAGGATGATTCTAAAGTTTCAAAGCCAATCCTCAAAGTCTGGCCCAGTTAACTTATTCCTTTCAATTAAATTCTTGAATGGTTTAGACATTTCTCAATCTACAAAGGTTTCAGCGAGGTAGATATATTAGCATTCATTCTAAATAAAGTCCTTGTACAATTTGGTCTTTAATTGTACATGGCACCCACTGTTTTTCTTAATTCCACCACCCTCAAGATAGAATTCGAGGAAAAATTAATTTTCCTTAGTGGGATTGAGATCTATCTCAATTAATCAAGTCACCCCAATTATATGAGTGTGATTGATCCATTTAGAATGTAGCCTCGCCCAGCATTCGACCTCGTTGGATGATTCTCAAGATCATTTTACCTCGTCTTTCACATACGGCCCGGTTATAAGGGTGTCCAATATGCTACCTCAACGTTAGGCTAAACCCATAAAATATTCAATGGCCAATCCTCTCAGTTCATTGCCCCAATTATATAAGTGTACAATGGATTAGAGCCTACATAGCATCTCTATGCTTAATGAAATCACAACCTATCTCGACTACATTAATACCCTATTATATGAATGATTCACTTAGCCTCAATGGCGTTTCACAAGTTGCCACTTACGATGGAACGCATGGAAGAGAAATCCAATTTCAATTGCATATAGGCCTAATATTTTCTCGGGAGGGCATTACATAAATATTGGTCTCACCAGATTAAATTTATCTTGTTTAATTTTCTATCCTATGCATGCATTCCAAACACATCACATATATATTGACAGAAAAACAAACCATCCACAAAGCGGTAAACTAGGATAAACCACCTCGAGCTCTAACCTAATCAACCCACTGAGCCAAAGTGGGTTGGACTTCTAAGAAATAAAAATAACCTAACAACTACAACGGAACGCCACTGCATACAAGTCTTCAATTGGCCTTTGTCTTCTTATTGACATTTGTAAGGTAATATATGTTAGCGTTATGCCCTCAAATGCCATAGAGGGTAGAATTTTAGGGCATTAATTCTTAAGTAAACAATATTATATTAATACAAGGCACTTCATGTTGTTTCTTATAGGCATTTGTAAGATTTTAAAAACAACGTTTAGTCCCTGATAATAAGGCGAATCTTCTACTCCCTATGGGTTATTGAGAATGGCACTAGAAGAGTTTCATCTTTAATATCTAAATTGGTTCACAAGTCAAAGAGAGTATTGATTGGACATCATTACTGGATAGAGACTTGTATGATGTAAGTTTTGACAGGGAAGTGTCAGTCGAACACTATGAGTATGTTAGTGGGAACTTATGTCATAGACGCATCAGTGGGACTGATGAGCTCGAACATGGCTTGCATCAGTTCTGTCACATAGGTTTTCACTCTATGATGCTCAATGACAGAACTAATAAGTTGTGATAGGTACGTGTAAACCTTAGGCCTGAGTAATCATGTTGAAGATGCACTTGTGACATCAAGTCTCTCATTACAGTAGTTAGATCCAATTCACCCGTTGGTGTGGTCGACCTCGAAGTGCGGCTTGATGGGCAAGTAGCAGTCTTAACTGATTAGCAAAATGGAATTTATTCTCTCATAAGTGAATGAGCAGAATATCCTATGTCGTCATGAATGATTGAGGTCAAAAGCCTTTGGCTAAAGCAATGGAGATGCTCATGTTGGACATAAGAGTATACTCAATGACCTCGATTCATTATGAGCTAAGCATATAGTTAAGTCCTGTGAGTTTGACTAAACCATGACTCTCACTTAACTGGGACATAAGAATAAAAGGTTTATACTCGCTCGATATTCAGAGCGTGAAAGGTTTGGAATGATTCTATTCATTCGCTCTCAATTAGGATATGATGTGAGCCATGCGACTGGCTAGGTGTTACCTACACCCTTTAGGTTTCCTCCCATTTGCCTCTTGAGATGAACCTAAAGAGCTGCGCTTAAAGGAATTGCAAAGGAAAAATTATGGTGTGAGACTTGAGAGATTTTTCGTATTTGATATCGTAGTTAATTAATTAATTAAATAATTAGACGATCTTATTAAATAATTATGTTAATGTGTTAATTAAATTCTTTAAGGAATTAATTATAGAATTAACTTGGATTAATTAGTTATTTAATAATTTATTTATTGGATAAATAATATTAATTAAATTAAAACCATATACATGGACTAATCCCGAGGACTTAAAAGCGCCCAAGTGGGCCTCCATTGTGGACGCCTAGGCCTTAGTAATTTAGGCTTGATTATTTTCTTGTGTAGTATAAATACTACTTAATGGAAATAATCAACCCTAGCCTCACTAATTATCTTTCTCTCCGAGTCAAAAGAACTCCACCTCTCTCTCTCTCTAGCCGTCCAAGGGAAAGAAAAGAAAGGGATTTTTCTCTCCCAATTCCGGCGTGGTGATTTAGAGACAGTGGCTGATTCGCTACTTGGAAAAAGATGTAGAAGCTGGATCAAATAATTCAATACCTCGAAGAAAGGTACACGTTTCTAATCATCACATGCATATATGAAATCGGAGATGAACCACCATGGAAAATTTTATTCCACTGTGTTTTATATGTCATAACCCAACAGTGGTTTCATAACTAATCTCTGATTTCCGTATTTAGTCAAATACATGTTTTTAAGTGGTTTTTGCGTTTTTGAAGCATGCTAAATATGTAGTAATATTTATGATTTAAAGTTTTATTTATGTGCTTTTTTCTTGGATATTATTGCATGATAATATGCTGATATGATAAAATCAAATTGTGTGAAAAAACGTGGCTGAAAAGCCCCAAACCATGCGCGAGACGACCCAATGTACACACAGCTCAGTCGCAAGTTGTACACATTCTGCGCGCACAATAGGCGGCCGAAGGCCACCCGACGTCCGCGCAGGAGGCGCGCTACTGGTTGCGCGTATGCGTTATGCACTGGGCGGACGGCCACACGACCCGTCGCACGGCTTGGCCCTTACGGGACTGGGTTTTTGACCTGGGTTGTTGGGTCGGGTCGTGTGAAAAATGGGTCTAATATTTCAATAATTGGGCTTTGGGGTATTTTAATTATTCGGATAAGTCAAAAGGATGATGGCCCGGGTTTAAAATAAGCCCAAATTGGTTTTATTAAGGATATTCAATAAATTTGTTTTAAATGGGCCATTGAAATGGGGATTTATGTTTGATGAAATCGAGCCCAATTAGTATTTATTCAATTTTAATTATTTGAATAAAAGATTAATTAATTATTCTTTGAGGATTTTAATTAATTAATTTATTTAAACAATAAATTCTCACTAGAAAGGTTTTTATTTTAAATATGAATAAAATTTGGAATTTTATGATAAAATTAATTAGTTGGACTAACTAATTGTAATCTTAATCACCAACATAATTGTTCTATTTTTCGCGAGCATGTATCATGTGATGGTGACATTATTCGTGGGCTTAGGTTTCCTTTATGGATGTATTTCTTTTTTAGGGCCGTTTTTTAGCCAATTTTTGTTCTTAGAATTTATGTATAGGATGTTATCATTATGTAATAGATAGAATTAAAATAGGTCTTGAAGAAGAAGTCGATCCAAAAGGAAAGGTGATTGGAGCCTAAGAAGAATAATTTAAAGTTTTCCTTTTCTTTTTGATGGCCCATTGGCTTGTGCCCTCCAGAGAAAGCCGATGAATAAATGTGATGCTTTCATTAGCTTTTTGATGCATGTTTCATTCGATGTATGTTGCATGTATGTTCATATCATGCGCTATAAAAATTGATAATGTGCAAAGTGAGACATTAAATGTTTAGAACATAATTCTCCCAAATCAAAACAATACTAAGTTAGTAAAGGGCGCTAGACGTCCTTTCCCTCAATTAAAATTAATGAGACTAAGAATTGAGTCTAATATATGGCATCGTCCCAGTTAGTGGGGGTCATGTAGTGAGATTTAATTCTAAAATTCCATAAAGTGCATTGGATGCCTTAATCGAAACATATTTAACGCCATATATCGTTAAAGAGTTGCAGGGTGAAATTCAAATGTAAGATTAAAAGGTGTTAGTGGGAATAAACTTAGATAATCCACAATTCTATAAATCATTAAAGGGTCACGGTTTTGGTCGATTATGGGAAAAGAAGATTGGACTGTCTATTGGATAGATTTGTGTTAGACATTAATTAAATAGTGGACTATATATTGTTAAACGATTGTCGTCCACTATATTGATTAAAGAAATCAATCCCCACTATGAAGTAATGAACAACGATCACTTCTGATTTTCACAGTGGGAGTGAGAATCTCAAAAAATGTAATGGGAGCCAAGTCATGAATCGATGTCCTTGATTTTACTTGGTTATAGTTTGAATTACAATCATCTAATCAAATCTGGTTTATTTTCTGCAGTTATTTATTATTTTATCTCTCTGAGTCCAAAATTACTATCAACCCACTTTCTGTTTTACTCGAAAAGAACATCCTTACTGGACCCAACTACGTGGACTGGCTAAGGAACTTGAGGACTACCCTGAACAAGGATTCTTTGGGATATTTGTTGGGCACAGACATCCCTGCTCCACCTGCCAGAACACGTGCCAATGAGGAAGAAGTCCAGGCTCATGAAAAATGGGTAAGGGACGACGTCCGAGTGCGTGGGTACATGCTACTCTCAATAACAAATGAGTTTCAGAGGTCCCACAAGAAGATGACCACTACGAGGGCTATCTTAGCACACGTGGTCGAGCTCTATGGAGAGCTCAAAGAAAGTCTTGACTGGACATCAAGAACAGATAAGACAAGTATGACATAAGCTTTTACATGGAAGTACTAGTCAAACACTAAGTGGTAGTGGACGCTTATATCATAGACATGTAAATTTGACTGATATGTTCGAACATGGCTCGCATCGGTTTTGTCACATTGGTTTCACTCAATGAAAGTCATTGATAGAACTGATATATTGTGATAGGTACGTGTGAACCTTAGACTTGAGAAATCACCTTGAAGATATACTTCTGATATCAAGTTTGTCATTAGAGTAGTTAGACTCAATTCACACAATGGTGGAGTCAAACTCGAAGTGCAACTTGATAGACAAGTCGTAGTCTTAACTGATTTGAAAAATTGAGATTTATTCTCTCATAAGTGAATGAGAAATTATCCTATGCCATCATGAATGAGTGAGGTCAAAAGTCTTTGGCCAAAGCAATAAATAATACTTGTGTTAGACACAAAAGTAATCTTCTTGACCTCGACTTATTTTGTACTTAAGCAAATAGTCAAGTATTGTGAGTTTGACTAAACCATGACTCTCACTTGACTGGGATACAAAAGTAAAAGGTTTATACTCGTATGGTATTCACAATAGGAAAGGTTTGGAATCATCCTTATCCTTTTGGTTTCCTCCCAATTACATTTTAAGACGAACCTAAAGAGTCGCGCTTAAGGGAATTGCAAAGAGAAAAAGGCAATTTTGACAAAAGAGTTTCTTCAGTATTCAATATCGATTATTATTAAATAATTTATCTTTTGATGATATGATTAATTAATAAAATTAATTTCTTGGAGAAAATAATAATATGTTAATTGATGCATTTATTTAATTAATTATTGGATAAATTAATTAAACAAGAATTGAATTAATTAAAATTGGAACCAAGAGGTGCACTAGCCTGAAGGCTAGTGAACGGTTAACATGGGCATCCTATATAGATGCCCTAGCCCTCGGTTCGAAGTGTTTTGCAACTCTAAAGTTGGGTATTTATATACAACGTATAAGGAGTCAAAACACCTAGCCTCCTTTTTCACAGAGAAAAAGAAAGAACTCAGTCAAAAACTCTCTCCCCTCTTCCTCTCTCTTAGCCGTGCACTACAGTGAAGAAAGGAAGAGGATTTTTTCTTTGGATTCCGGCGCGAGGCTTTAGAGACAGTGACAAATTTGCTGCTCGGGTTAGAATTCTGAAAAACACATATTAGGAAGAGCACGTAAGTAATTCTTCCCTAAATCTTTAATATGGAAAATCAGAGATGAACACCTTTGGGGTTTTTGTTTTTAAATAATTCTTCCCCTGCGTTTTATTCTTCACGTTCCCCAACAGTGGTATTAGAGCCTATCTCTGATATCCATATTTAGCTATGGGTAAGAGTTTATGTGTTTTTCATTTTTCATATTTTAATTTTTCATATTTTGTAGCATGTTAAAAGATGAAAAATTTGTATGTTACGATTGAAGCCATAAATGGATCTTTGTAGCTTGCACATCTTGTGTTCGCTCCCACTGGATGTGAAACCTTCCGACTATTCCATGTAGATTCCTCATCAATGCTTCCATTGAGGAAAGCCATTTTTACATCCATCTGCCAAATCTCAGAATCGAGATAGGCAGCTATGGCCAATAGAACCCTAATTGACTTGGTCATCACGACAGGCGAAAAAATCTCCTCATAATCAATTTCTTGTCTTTGAGTATAACCCCTCGCCACTAACAGAGCCTTAAAGCTTGTAACCACCCCATCTACTCCAAATGTGCTGTTTCTTCGCTCAGAAATGCCATTTAATTGTGGTGTTCTAGGCGGCGTCGACTGAGAGGGAATCCCATTCTCGTTCAATTATTCTCCTCCTCGATTAGATCGAAGAGTTTTAATACTTTTATACGAATAATTTCAAGAAACTATAATTAAAATAATATAATTAAACTAACCTGTATACAACTCCATGTACAGGCCTTGTTTTTTGATTTGATCTTTTGGTTGTTTTTATTTGCTCGAAACATCAAGACAGCGCTGTTAAAAACATCAAAAATCAAGGAAATATGTCAATATCAAGCAAATATATATATATGAAGTCTAGTTATAATATATGTACTTTAAACTTAATATTAAATATAATATAATGGATACATTTAAATGAATGATAAAACTTACTGATTGATCATATCTTTCATATCATGTCGATTATTTGGATTACCGTGCAAAGAATCCAAATAATAAACGATCTCTTTAATTTGATCAATCACGAGCAACAACCAATGGCCCCTAATCAGCATATTCAAAAGAAAAATTTTAAATTAGTTATGCCTACGTAACAAATTTTACAAAATAACAATGTGTCTTTAGTAGCTCACCCGGAGTTGTAAGGTGCAAGAAACAACTTCCCCTCCAGTGCACTAGCTATCATAGTATTTGCTATATATTGCGATTTGTCAACAAGCTGCGTGGGAGTAATTCCTGCTCCCGCAGATATAGATTGTGGGCTAAGGAACCCGAATTTATTTTGTTTTTGTTCGGGGACCACGTGATTAACCCACAAACACCTACAATTGAGCATAAAATAAATTTGAGTAACAAAAATAAACATAGTTCAAATTAATGCAGTAAAATAATTTAATTAAAAGCTTACTTTTTCTTAATTAATATTTAAAAACTTACTTGATGTAAGCAGTAATGATAGAGGCTCCAATCTGTTCTTTATGCACAAAGTCACCGATCTCCTCCCGCCCAATATATTTTGGAAAGGGGATATTGAAGATTTCCTCGGGTATGTCTATCCGGATAGTGTTATCAGCAGCCATCATCCCAAAGAACCTTTCAAGAATTGCAAGTGAATTAGGGGGTGGAGCAGGAGGGTTGGCCACTAGAGAAGGAGGGTTGGCCACTAGAGGTGTATTTTGACATGTGAGTGCTTCGTCATCTCTGATTTGCTTTTTCCGAGTGATGATTTGGATTTTCCGAGAGACTATAAGCAAAAGAAAACAAAACGTGGGCGTTATCAATGAAAGTATATTTATTAACATTAAACAATTGTTATAATTTAATAATGACTAGCTATTAATAATTACGTACCGATGCATCACCGACAATCACAAGACTCTTAGGCCAAGCAACCATGTATCCCACAGCCTCAGATACTGTGAACACTCCTTCATCATCGAGAGGGACTGGTAAGGGTGCAATATCTTCAATTGCAATGTCAATCGACACTTTCACGAGGTGGGAGGCTAATGGACATGTATGCAATGTTCTATCCTTTGGTTGATTGTACATTGTTCCTCTTGCCACCAAACGATAACACGATGTAGAAAGTGCTAATTGACACTGCACCACATCCTACATATATATATATATATATATATATATATATATATATATACCATTATATTAGAAAATGTTGTATATCATACAGAAATATAGGATTGTAAATTACATTATCACTAAACAATATGCTTTTCATTAATTACCTGAGGAAGGTCTTTCACTTATGGGCAGCTATCTTTCAAAGAAACCGCCTCTTCTGTATGTGGCTGCTGCGACGACCCAGACGCCCTATGCTGCTCAAACTCGCGTCGCAATTCGAATAGTGATTGAGTGAGCATTTGAACCGTGTCTTGCAAGTTATCAATCACCGTATTTTTTGAAGGCTTTGAATCCGAAAAGTAATCTGTTTGGGATACCCCAAAGCCTACACCCCTAACTCGACCCGGATGCTCCTTCTTTTTAAGAGCTATAGCCAGTATATCATTCCGGGTCTTCTCGGGTCCACTGTGGCTACCCTCCTATGATAAGCTTTCCTGTAATAATACATTTAAAAAATACAAAAAATTGTTATTTTAAAATTATTTTTAAAAAAACATACAACACACTATATAACTAAAATTGCAAATAACTCACCATTGATTCCACTACTCTTTTAACATTGACATTATCAATCTTGTTCTGGCTGTCAGAATGTGCAACCCTCCACACTAGTGCTCGTGTCACCTCTGTGACATCTGACCCAGCATCCTTTCTTTTATGCTTCTATATAAGAAAATTTGTAAGGAAATAAATTTGATTAGAAAATTTGTAATTAAGGAAATTTGATTAGAAAATTTGTAAGGAAATTTGATTAGAATTACAACTTGTAACGAACTACGTACCTCAATATACTCCACTTGAGCATATCCAAGACGTGATGCCCTGTAAGGATATTCAGGGTCCTTTGCTCTTTCAGAATTGTCCTTACGTAGTTGCTGTTCATTATATAATCAAGGCATTAGTCAATGTATATAGTTTCAAATAAATTAAAATGAAACCATAAATTAAAATAATTACCTGAAAAGCTTCACTTTGGCGTATTTCTACAAATTTTGTCCAATGTTCTTGAGATATACGATATTTTTCGGGTGGGCTTGAATTAATGTTCCCATCATCATCCTCTACCCAGATTCTGGTCAAGTAGCTCCTGTAGTTTCGAGCTAGCTTCCCAGCCTCGGCTAAGACGAACTTCTGTCTACTTTCGTCAATATCAAAGGCCAACTATAAAAAACAAAGAACAAAGTATATAAAAAATGTTAATTTAGAGAAAACAAAACTACATTTACCAATTAAAAACATAATATATAATAACTAACTTACAGCTATTTCATTCCAAATGGCATATTTTATTGCTGCAGGGACGATGCGCCAATCACTGATAGTTATAGGGACCCTGTCACGAGCTATCACGCCAATGTAACCAACAAAAGTTGATTTATTTGGGTCAACTGGTTGACCATACTCGTTCCAACCAACTTGTAGCTTTATGCCTTTACTTTTGGCCTTTATTACTTTCTTCATTGCTGTAATACCTCTCCGTATCTCACTTTCAACACTTGGGTTTGCAGCACCTCCAGAATCCATCTACAAGATTTCATAAGTGAAAATTCAAATATTTCAACAACAACAAACGAAAATAAATATATATGCATTAATCACATCATTAATCAGTTGGATCATATAAATCACATCAAAAAGTACAAAACCAAATATTGATAAGCTTACATTGGTAGTGGTCGTCGTGGTAGTGGCGGAGGAGAGGGTGACTGTGGTGGTATACGGTATCGACCTACAAAAGCAAAAAATACAGAAGTTAGTGTAACTCATTCACTAATATAATATTACAAGCTGGTTCAATATAATTTACACTTTAACTGCATACTTAACAAAAGAGTTCAAATAAGTTACTCATATAATTATCAAATAAGTTCAAATACCTTTCATCGTTTTCTTTTTGTCGCTGGTTTACTAATCTTTTGTGATCCTTCAGTACGACCATTTTGTTTAGTACGCCGACGAACAGAAGGATTAATCCATATCCCTTCTTGGTGATCCTCTCGCATATACAATTCATCATCACTGATATCCAAGTCACCGTCACTATTTGTGGATTGTGAACCACCTAAGATAGGATTTCCTCCATCATCTTCATTATATAGGCCATCATCCTCCATACAAGTACTTTTGTTTGCCGATAAAACAATGGACCACCTCTTATCGACAGGATCGGTGACAAAAAACACTTGCTTAGCTTGAGATGCCAAAATGAAAGGTTCATCTTTGTATCCCACCTTTTCAAGGTCTACTCGAGTAAAACCTATTTCACTATCATCGACACCATTTTTATGGTCAACCCACCTACACCCAAATACAGGCACCCGAAACCAACTGTAATCCAGCTCCCATATACGTTCAATCACCCCATAATATGGTAAAGTGGCATAGATAGGGCTATTATCTTTCGCACTTGATATATGCATTGCTTCAGCTACAAGACTCACCCCACTATTCTGCATTGTACTCCGTTCATCTTGGTCTTTTGTATAAAATGTGACACCATTTATACGATAACCCGAATGACAAAATACGAATCTGCCCGGGCCCACCGACAACCGTGCCAATTTATCTGAAACTGAAAGTGAATTCTCATTTTGTTTCTCTTGAATACACTTTCGGAACCAATCGATAAAACTCTTGTTATGTTCTCTTGAAATCCAACTTTCATTTTTACTTGAATTTATTCTCCTAAGTTGGTCCTTGTGCTCTTCAACATATGGCTCAACCTCATCGGTGTTGTGGAGCACATATAGATGTGCCTGATCCTTTTGTGTGCTAGGAACACTCACTAATTGCTTTCCAATTACGCTTTCTCCTTCTGTTCCCCCCCCCCCACAACAGGAGACTTTTGAAGCTCTGCAACGTTAGAATCATTCAGATATTCTGTGCAAAATGTAATAGCTTCATCAACTATGTACCGCTCAACAATGCAACCTTCCGGCCGACTACGATTTTTCACATAGCCTTTCAATACCTTCATATAACGCTCAGCCGGATACATAGATCTCATAAAAGTTGGTCCACAAAATTGTGTCTCTCTAACCAAGTGAATAGGTAGGTGAGTCATTATATCAAAAAACGCGGGTGGGAAATACATCTCAAGCTCACACAAAGTGAGGACAAGTTGTTTCTGAAGTGCAGGCAATTGTTCAGGATCAAACACCTTGCTCCACATTGCTTTGAAGAAGAAACACAATCTAGTTATCGTTTCTCTCACCTTTTTTGGCAGAATGGCCCGTAAAGCAATTGGTAGCAAATGATCCATGATTACATGACAATCATGAGTCTTCATATGCTTTAGCTTCAAGTCCTTCATTGATACAAGACTGCTAATGTTCGAAGAATACCCTTCGGGAACTTTCACTCCATAAAGAAACTCACATAATGCAATTTTTTCTTTTCTAGATAGCGTGTGAGCTGCTGGAGGTAAATAAGTACGTTTTCCCTTCATTGTTGGTGCCAATTTACCTCTTATCTTCATTTCAACTAAGTCCAACCTTGCCATTACTCCATCTTTTGTCTTGCCGGACACATTTAGAAGAGTACCAATGACACTATCAAATACATTTTTCTCAATATGCATTATATCAAGAAAATGTCTAACATGTAAAGATTTCCAATACGGCAAATCAAAAAAAATTGACCTTTTTTTCCACCCAGTTTTTGCAAGGCCGCCTGCAAAAGTCTTTCCGAACTTGATATCCAAGTCTTTTACATTCTCAAACACCTCTTCACCGGTCAAACACTTAGGAGCTCGACATTCTTCTATGCTCCCATTGAAAGCTTTCTTCCACCGACGATATCGATGTTCTCGATTCAACCATCTTTGATGCCCTTGGAATGCATATTTCTGAGAGTGTGGGAGTCTATATTGATCTGTACTCTTGACACATATGGGGCATGCACATTGCCCATGTACACCATATCCCTCGAGATTAGCTCTTGCTGGAAAATCATTGATTGTACCAAACAACATAACTCTGAGATTGAAGCTCTCTTTTCTAAACCCATCATACACTTTAATACCGGTCTCCCACAACTCTTTCAAATCCTCAATTAAAGGGGCCAAGTAGACATCTATATCATTTCCAGGTTGTTTCGGCCCGGAAATTAGTATAGGCATCATAATATGCTCTCGCTTCATGCATCGCGAAGGGGGTAGGTTGTAGATCATCAAAATCACCGGCCATGTACTATGTGAGCTACTTTGCAAGCCATGTGGGTTCATTCCATCTGTAGCCAATACAAGGCGTAAATTTCTTGGTTCTTCCCTAAATTCAAGGAAATCATTATCGAACCGCTATAAAAAATTTTTTTTTTTTTTTCTGTTCGCGCTATAATAGCGGTTTTTTATCGAACCGCTATAATAGGTTCGAACTATTACAGCGGTTTTTTATCGAACCGCTGTAATAGGTGCCCGGTTAATATCCATTATAACGGTTCACTTATAAACCGCTGTAATAAGTCTCTCCGTTCAGCGGTTTTCCAAAAACCGCTGTAAAATGTGCGCTGTAACAGGTCTTTTCTGTACTAGTGGGAGATGAGCATCACATAGCTAATTTAGAGACTGTTAGGCGAAATGCTCTATATACATCCATTGATGATAATGATAATATCAGATCAAGGAGAACAAATTTTCAATTGCCACGGAAAGATTTAATGGTTTTAAGATGTTGCCCAATGAGACGCTAGAGCAATTGGATGTAAGATTTATAGCACTTGTCATAGAGTTGACATCTCTAGGCATGGACTTACAAATTCAAGAACTAGTGGTTAAAATTTCCAGAAGTCTCCCAAGTAGATTTTTGATGAAGACAACAACCACGAGAGAATCAAATATGTTATTATTTTTAACTCTAGAGGATGCTTGTTCAGAACTCATGGCTTTTGAGCTTATAGTTAGCACAATTATAGAATCAGAAGCGCTAATAGCATCAGTCAAGGGTAAATCGAGAAACAAGAGAAAGGTGTCAGATCTTAGTGAGGAAGAGGAAATAGCGCTATTAAAAAAATTCATAAGATTTATGAAATATGATAGGAAAGGAAAATCTCCAAAGCATCAAGGACAGAATTCCTATCAAGCGTCTCCTCCTTTTCAACAATAGTATCAAGCACCTCAGTATTCGACTCCTTAGTTTTCAGCGCTGATTCAGTACCAAGTGTCTCCTCAATGCCAATGGAGATTGAGAAGGGCAATTTAGTTTTATTGTACAAACCATTATATTCTATTTATAGAATAAGGCAACTGGTTTTATTCATATATATCTATTTGGCATTTAAGTTTATTAAACTAATAAGTCCTTCAGATTTGAAGATATACTTTCGACCTCTTATGGATAAGAGGAGGCACTGGAAGTGTCAAGTACTAAATCTCTTAAACGATAATTCGCGAGTTAAGGAATTTTAATTAGTCATTAAAATTTAACTCGTATGACACCTGCTTTGGTAAGAAAGTGCCAGTCGAATGCTGATTAGATTATGGAAGCTGGTGCCATTAATATAGTTAATGGAATTAACATATTTGAACTCGACTCGTATTAATCTGATCACATTGGTATTTACTCTTTAACAGTCAATGATTAAGATTAAGATTGCGATAGTATGCGTGGACTTTAGACCAACGGAGTTATTTATAGTGTGCTTGTAGTATTGGATATGTTATAACGAAAAACATTTGTAAATTGGAAAAATTACATTTCGAAACCTAGGTCAAAACACGGGCCGTCTTAGGTGGCCCGACTATCCGCCACATGCGCCCGTCGCACCTAAAAGTCAATAGGATTGGACTTGGATATAATTAATTACACATGAGTAAGATGGAACAAAGTCCGGAAGACCATTCCAATAAGGCCTTGTGGCCGCCCCCTCTTAATATACCTAAGGGTTTTTGTTTACTTGGTATAACAAGTAAGTCAGTGTAAAAACTCTGAAAAAGTAAATTCTAAATTTGACTTTGAACCAAAAAGAAACCCTAAAGCAAGAGAAAGAACAACAAGCTTACAAGTCCAATCTCTGTTGCATTGAAGTCTCAAACCTTCAAATTTCAGAATAGCTCAAACATTCCATTAACTTTTCATCAATCCCCTGAGACCGCCATCCAATATCTCAAATATCTTTTCAAGAAGAACCCTACACAATTACTGAGATATTTAAGTTGTTTGACCAGACTTGCGTGATGCAAGCTTTGACAAGAAGTGTCAGTCAGTCATTTTGGATGGTGGGAGCTTGGTCATAGAATGGACAAGACGGGACGGCTTGTTGTCTATATAGTAAAAGGTATTTTGGTAATCTCGCTTAGAGTGAAAGGATGGACTAACTTAATTAAGTTATTTAATTGGATTAAATAATATTTAATTAGGTTATTAATTGAAAAGTTAAATTAATTGGAAATTAATTTATTAGTTGAATTAATTAATTGGATTAAGTAATTAAATAATATCGAATTGGATTGGAGTGAGAATTAATTAATTACGTATGGACTGAGATGAACATAGCCCAGTAAGCGGCCCACTTAGTTGTAGGAGAGTTGGAGTTTATTCTAACGTGTGCTTCGGAATCAGCCCTTACCCAGTAATTAGACACAATAGAAAAACCCCTCCCCTCTCTCTGACCTAGCCGCCACCTTCAACAGTCAGAGAGGAGCTGAGAGTTTTTCGAACTTCCTTTTCACGTGATATCTAGAGGTATGATTTCCGGGGATTTCTACTCTCATCAATCGATACAAATCAATTCACTCTTCAAGGGGTAAACCGATTATCTCCTTTTTAAATTAAAAAAATCAACAATAAATCAAATTAATTCATGGTTTGGGAATTTTTTTTATCCATGCGAACGATTCCCAACAATGGTACCAGAGGGTTTGAGGTAATCAAGATGGAGCTTTTACTCCTCAATGGTCTGAGGAGATGGACACTAGAAGTATCGGTTCCTTCTTTACTTAAACTAGAGTTTGCAAGTTGACAAGTCTTAATTGGGCATTAAGACCATGCCTGCGTGACGGAAGCTTTGAGAAGGAGTGCCAGTCAGTCACTTTGGGTGGTGGGAGCTTGGTCATAGATATGTCAATGGAATTAACATATTCGAACACGGCTCGCCGTAATTCAATCACATGGACATTTACTCTTGGATAGTCGATGATTGAATTACTGGTCGCGGTAGTGTACGTGAGCCTTAGACTTGAGGATTCACAAAAATTGGACTTGTTACACTGAACGAGTTATTAGAGTAGTTAGATCCATTTCACCCTTTGGTGGGATGAGCCTCGAAGTGCGGTTCTGAAGGATAAGTCGTAACTTTTCGGTGAATGCCAATAGGGGATTCACTGTCTCGGGTAGTAATGAGTTAACGTCTTGTGTAAATAAAATTATAAGTCTTTGGCCAAAGCAGGAGAACTAACTTGTGTATGGAACACAATGGTAGTTTAGTAATTTAATCTTACTATGATTTATTGAGCCCAACATCAAGTCCTCTGAGTTTGACATAAACCATGACTCTCACTCGATTGGGATGTTACAGTGAATGGCTTATACTCACATGGTCTCTGTGGTCTAAAGGTTATATTGATCCATTCATTTCAATTGGGTTTCGATGTGAGTCCACATGACTGACTTAGTGACACTCACATCCTTGGTTTCCTCCCAATGCCAATTGAAATGAACCTAGAGAGTCGCGCGTAAAAGGAATTGAGCAAAGAGAATTCTTTCGTTGTCAAATACATAACATAGGTAATTGGCCATTTGATGAGCAAATTAATTTGTTTGATTAATTGGACTAATGAAAATAAATTAATAATAAATAATTAGATGTATTTATTATGAACACATTAATTTATTTGATTAATTAGATTAATGGAAACAAATTAATTATAATAAATAAATAGACATATTTGTTATACTCACCTTTTATTAAATAATTAGATTATTTAATATGGAGGAATATTAATTAGTTAATTCCAAGTCCATCACTCCATATAAATACCTATTATTGGTTCAGTCAAAACAAAAACTCTCACAATTGGACTTGACGGCAAAGAAAGAAGAGAAAAATATTCTCTCCCCCCTTGCATAAACCGTCGGCCATAATGGCATTGAAGGTTGATGATTCTTCTTCGAAGCTCTTTCCGGCGTGATATCTAGAGGCAGGAGTTTTGAAGTGATGCTATCCAGAAGATCAAGACTTTCATAAAAAACAAAAGGTTAGTAAAAAGGATGAAATTAGATTTCATCTTTATGCTCAATTTTGAAAAATAACATGAAAAATTATTAAAACCTAAAAGTAATCCAATTGTGAATCCGAGTCTGTTTTTATTGTTTCCGTTGCACATGAATACAAGATTCACAACAATTTTATCCGAAAGCAACTAGCTCAATCTTTGTGATGCTTAACCTTTCTAAATGAAGACTTAAATAAGAACTGAACGCTTTGCCTGAATGGTCAAGTATTCAAATCTTGAGTCTAAGTTAACTTTATAAACACTGTCTTCAAGTAGATGCTCAGCCAATCGTCTAGTTTTCTAAGCATCCAAATCTTATTTTGAATAAAACTAATGCTCCTCCTTCTTCTCTCTAGGAACTAGGGCGATTGCCCAAGGTTTCTCAGTCTAACCTCACCCTACCTTTCCACCGCCATCCATTTCCCGCCGGACCGTCACCGGAGATCCGCCATCTCGCCGCACTCTCACCTCTCTCATCCTACCTTTCCCGATTTACCCTTTCGACCCCACCTTTTTTTCGCGCACGTCAACTATGGCAGAACCCGACCCGTCTCGCCCTCTCTCGTTTGCTGGTGTCGTAGCAGCAGGGATGAAATTGCAAAATCCAGGCCCAATCTCCAAAAGCTTTGAAGGCTTTGAAAAGGCTGCTTTGGGGACAAAATCGACTTTCAAAGGCCGAAGAGCGGTTTTCTTCTCCCCTATTGAGGTGAATCAGCTTGCTCACTCCCTGCGTTTTGCTCTTATCGGAAAATTTCCTCATGGAGCCCCTTCAATGCTTCGTCTCCGTAAATGTTTTCATCGCCTCGGCCTCAAAGGCTCGTGTACCGTCGGCGCTCTTGATGTCGTTAATGTCCTTATTAAACTTACCACAGAAGAGGATTTCTCGAGGATTTGGCTTAAACAGGTATGGTCTTTTGATAATTTTCCCATGAGAGTGCTAAAATGGACTCCAGAATTCTGCCCTGATGAAGAGCCCCCCGTCGCTCCAGTTTGGGTTAATTTTCCTGGATTACCTGCCCACTTTTTTGACAAAAAGGGGATATATACGATTGCAGAGCTTATCGGTCGCCCTCTGCGGGTTGATGAATCCATCATCTCGGGGCTTCGCCCTAACGTGGCCCGAGCTTGTATTGAGATTAATTTGCTGGAAGAACGTGTTTTTGAGATTTGGATTTGTTATGGAACCCATGGCATCCTTCAAAAAGTTGTGTATGAAGACCCTCCCATCTTCTGCACTTGCTGCAAAACTCTTGGCCATGAACATTCTACCTACCACCTTTCTGGAAAGAAGCCTCAAACAACTCCAAGCGAGACTCTATTCCAACCGTAAGAAGATCTTGGAGAGGTCCTCAAACGCAAGAACGGTAAGAATGTTGAAGGCTCCCCTGCTCCTGCTAAAAACAGTGAAAATTTTGATGGCGAAGGTACTAGCAAGATGTGTGATAAACCAAATCCTAAACTGGTTTCACCCTTGGTTGCTAATAACGCACATAGTAATATTGCTACTCTGCCAGACACTGCTAAAACTTGTAAACGAAATGGAAAAACACGTCATTCTATCCATATGGTTAAAGCCAGTCAGCAAATTGCTAAGACTTCTAATTATAACCGTTTTCAGAATTTAGTGTCGGATTCAGAGTCTGAAGAAGTGGAAGAAAGTGATTTAAATGTTGAAACTGGGCAAGGAAATTCTGTTAGACATGATGATGGTAATGAGGAGTCAAATTATGGGGGAACTAGCCAACAAGGCAATGATGTTAATGATGCAGATGATATAAATGATGAATTGGACTCCTCTGAAACAGAAGAGGAAAATACTGACCTGAATTGTCCTGAAGATACTGACTCTTTGGGGGATGGTTATTCTGCTCATGGGACTCGTGTGCATGCTGCAAATTTTACTGATAAAGGTAACTCATCCCTAGCATCTCAAGAATCTTTCCACACTTTGAAGGAAAATAAATAAAAAAATACAAGCAGCTACTCTTATTTTGCAAAAAGAAGGCAGTAAAGGACTAGCTAAGGCCTCTAAACTCTTTCAATCCAAAAGCATAACCCCTGACGCTATTACAGAAGCAGCTGAAAATGCTAAGTTTCAGAGAAGAAGTTCCCTGTCACCGAATAAAAATCCACTTTATTCCAAATCCAAAAACAAAAATAACAAAAACTCCCTCTCTGATACTTTTAACCGAATTGCTACTCGCTCTAAAACTTCTGCCCCACCCCCCAAGGTTTTATGATTAATACACTCATTTGGAACGTTCGAGGTATTGGTAATAACCAATCTAAAAAAATGGTTTGCCGCTACTGTCGTTGCAATAACATTCAAATTTTAGTCCTTTTGGAGCCTTTTGTGGCTTTGGATTCTGCTTATTTTTGTCGTCGTCTTGGATTTCATAACGTTGTGGCTAATTGCGTTAATAAGATATGGGTGTTTTTTTCCAATGATGTGTCTTTTGAATTGATGAAAGACCATGCTCAATTTCTTCATATTCGTGTGTCTTTGGGTCTGATTGCTCAACCGCTGTTTTTCACTTTTGTGTATGCTAAATGCTTGCGAGGTGGGAGGCTTGATCTTTAGCAGGAGCTTTCTTCGATGGACTCATCTCTCCCGTGGTTTGTGGGAGGAGATTTTAATATCATCTTACACTCTAGAGAAAGAAAAGGAGGGTCTCCGCCTAACTCTGGAGCCATGGAGGACTTTGCTAACATGGTTATGGATTGTAATTTAATTGATGCAAATTTTGAGGGTTCTCCTTATACCTGGACTAATAAAAGACTTTGGCAAAGACTGGATAGAGCCTTCTACTCCATGGCTTGGACTGAAATCTTTGACACTACCCGGATTCGCCACCTCTCTCGCCGATTTTCTGATCATAACCCCCATTCTGATGATGGCTACTAAGCTAGCACAGCGCACCCCCGCTGTTTTCAAATTCCTCAACATGTGGACTAAGCATCATACCTTTCTTGACATGGTCAAACAGAATTGGGAAGCCCAAACAGGTGCTTATGGGATGTACAACCTTCAACAAAAGCTCTATAGGCTGAAATTTGCATTAAAAGCTTGGAACAAAGATGTTTTTGGTAATGTGTTTCATATGGTGGAAAATTCGGAAAAGGCTGCTAATGAAGCAGAGAAAAAGTTTGATCTTGAGCCGACTGATACACACCTCATCGAGCTTAATCAGTGGAACGCAGCCCTCACACGTGCCCTAACGTTAGAGGCTGAATTTTGGAAACAGAAAAGCGCCTGTCGTTGGCTTGTTGATGGTGAAAGGAACACCAAATTTTTCCATTCTATTGTAAAGAAGAAGAGATCTAAAGCTAGAATTCATTCAATTACGGATAATGGAAACCTCATATCTGATCCTGATGGCATTAAAAATTCGGGAGTCCAATTTTTTCAAAATCTCTTATCTCCTGATGGATCTGTTAATGAGGATCCCGGCTTCCAGTTCACCCTTCCGCAAATCCCTTCACATGACCTTTTCCTTTGTGGTGAAGGTCCTTCCGTTTTGGAAATTAAGGAAGCTATTTTTGCAATGCACCGGGATAGCGTGGCGGGTCTAGACGGATTCACAGCAGCCTTTTTCAAGAATGTTGGGAATTTATCTCCAATGACTTAAACACTGCTGTACACCTATGCCGAGAAGCTTTACTACTACCACTTTGGTCCTTATTCCAAAGACGGACAGCCCTGAAAGTTGGAGTGATTTCAGGCCTATCTCGCTGTGTAATATTACGAATAAGCTTATGACCAAGCTCCTTAACAATAAACTCGCTAAACTCCTCCCTGTCTTGATATCTCCTTCTCAAAGTGGTTTTGTCCCAGGGCGGGTTATTGGTGATAACATCCTTTTAGCACAAGAAATGGTTCACTGCTTAGAACACAGGCATAAAAAAGGGAATGTGATCCTCAATCTTGACATGGAGAAGGCCTACGACCGGGTCCAATGGACGTTTCTTTTTAAGGTTTTGAGTCAAATGGGATTTCCAGCACACTTTATATCCTTGATTCGGAATGCAGTTGAACATTGTTCGTTTTCTGTCTTAATTAATGGTGAAGTTTCGGGTTTCTTTAAATCTTCTCGGGGTCTGCGACAAGGAGATCCCATCTCCCCGGCTCTGTTCATACTTGCTGTAGAAGTTCTTTCCCGTGGCATTGATCATTTTTTCCTTTCCCATTCGGAGCTTCTTTTCAAGACTAATGGTGGCATTCGGGTCACGCATCTTTCCTACGCTGATGATATCATGATTTTCGCCTCAAACAACGAAAGGGGTCTTAAAAACTTGATGCATTTCCTTAAACTCTATGAGATATATTCGGGACAAAGAATTAACTGCAAGAAAAGCTCATTCGTGGTCTGCAAAAAACTCTCTTCTCAGCAGAAACTCAGGATTAAACAAATTACAGGCTTTTTTCTCAAGCAGCTGCCTATTATGTACCTTGGAACTCCTCTTTACAAAGGCAACAAGAAAAAGATTTTATACGAAGATTTGATGAGTAAAATTCGGACTAGACTCAGTGGTTGGGAACATGCATTCCTTTCTCACAGTGGTAGACTTCAGCTGATTCGGAGTGTCCTTGCGTCCATGCCCATCTATCTCTTTCAAGTCATTAAACCGCCAATCTGCGTTATACAACAAATGAACAGGCTCTTTAATAGGTTTTTTTGGGGTTCCACAGAAGAGCTTCGGAAAACACACTGGACTTCCTAGGCAAAAGTCTGTTTCCCTGTTGATGAAGGAGGCCTCGGGATTCGAAATATCTTTGATGTGATTGACTCATTCTCGTACAAGTTGTGGTGGAGATTCAGACAACAAACCTCCCTCTGGTCTCACTTTCTTATGCAAAAATATGTTGGTTGTTCCCACCCTGGAAAGATACCCACCAAACATAATGACTCTGCTACTTGGTTACGTATCTGCCGGATCAGATGTGAAGCGCAAAAACACATTTTCTGGAACTTGGGTAGCGGAGATATTTCCTTTTGGCACGACATCTGGGTTGGCGAACATCCTCTTGCTGAAATCATGGAACTACCCATGCAATCAGACTTGCCGGTTAACTTCTTTTGGAATGAAAACCAATAGAATATCCGCATGCTCCAACACCATCTCCCTCCTCACCTCGTGGATCTTGTGCGTGAAGTCCCAATCTGCCCTCGTCTAGTTGACTCACCTTGCTGGAAGCTCTCTCCACATGGGAATTTTACTACTAAATCAGTCTGGGATTTTATTAGAGCGAGGGGTGACAATCAACCTCTTTTTAAATGTGCCTGGAATTCTCTTCTTCTACCAAATATTTCCATCTTTTTGTGGCGGCTATTCAATGATTGGATCCCGGTGGAAACTAGAATGCAGCGGAAAGGAATCTCTCTCGCCTCACATTGCCAATGTTGCTCTCAAAATGAAACTACCGATCACCTTTTCCTTCATAACCCCACAGTTACGAAAATATGGACTTTCTTTGCTGCATTTTTTCATATTACTCTTCCTGTTACTTCTAACATTGTCTCATTTTTGCAGGTTTGGATTAACTCGATTCCTCATTCTCAACAGGTTCACATTCGGTCCATTATACCTTTTTTGGTCATTTGGTTTACTTGGTGTGCTAGGAACGACAAAAAATACCGGAACAACTTATTTTCATCGGAAAAGATTATTACAAAAGTTTTTCATCATCTTCATTTGATTACAAAATGCAATCTGTGGAAGGAATCCAATTGGAAAGGCGACAAGCTTCTTGCCACTAGCCTCGGAATTAAGCTGGAACGGAACTCAACGAAAAAACCTGTTGCGGTTCTGTGGCGTAAACCTCCTCAGCTTTGGATAAAACTCAACACAGATGGGGCAGCACGGGGTAACCACGGACCTGCAGGGGCTGGTGGTGTTGCTCGTGATTGCTCTGGTAATCTGATTTTCGCTTTTCAGCAACCCCTCGAGTCAGCCACTAATAATTTTGCGGAACTTTCAGCCCTTCGCCGCGGTCTCCAAATATGTAAAAATCAAGGTTTTACAAAAGTTTGGATTGAATTAGACTCTCTTAGCACTATTTCCCTAGTACAATCTTCTACAATTGGTTTTTGGAAATTCCAACATATTTTGGCAGATATTAAAAATCTCATGAATTGTATGCAAACCAAACTGACACACATCTATCGTGAAGGAAACAAACCAGCTGACTTCTTTGCTAAACTTGCATGTGATAGCCCAAGCTCTGTTGTCTTGTCTCCCGGTGATATTCAAGGCCTTATAGTTGGGATTCTTAAAATGGATAAGCTGAATTTACCTTCGTTTCGTTTTTTATGATTGTGGAAAACTAATTATTGGATATGGGTGTTGTGACTGTTTTCGCATTTCGGCTCTGGATGTTTGTATTTGGATCTTATTGGTTTTGGTTTTGTTGTACTTTGCAAGTTGCTCTCTACATTACTCGCGTGCTTTGGATGGGATTAGTTATGGTTGTTCTGTGGCTGTCACCTTTGTCATTTTGGTCGTTGTTTTGCTGTCCGGGATACCGATGCTGCTGTTCTGTTTTTTGCATTTAGCTCTCTGATTGTTGTACTTACTAGAGTGCTTTTATAGGTTTTGTTGGGCTTTAGCATATTCTATTTTCTGGTTGGGCCATTTACTTTCTTAGGTAGGATTTTTGTGGGCCTTTTTGTATAATTATTAGGCTTTTGGTTTTTAGCTTGCCAAGACTGTTATTTGGGCCTTTAGTAGCTGATTGTGAGATTTTTGTAAAAAAAAAAAAAAAAATCTTATTTTGAGTATGAAAATTTAAGTCGAAGAAAACTTAAGGGTCTATTCAACTCCCCCCCCCCCTCCCCCCTTCTAGACCATTTTGTATGCCACTTGGGACCATCAAGTAGTACCAGAGCGATTAAAGTTGAAATTTTTAAATTTTCAAGCATAACTGTTTGTTTAGATCTTTTTAAAATCTAGTTGCTTTGAATATCTTTTATGGCATTTGCTAAATTATCTTAGTTGATCAAGTCGAATTATGGCTGATGGAAGGTCAAAGTATTTTCATATCTGTGTTCTTGTGATGATGAAATATGTGATATCATTTTAGATGGATCTATTCAAATCATGAAGGTCATCACCAGAGCGCCTACAGCCACAGAAAAGACTCCAGATGCTTATGTGTAAAAGCCACTACTACAGAAAAGGCCTGTTACAGTACAGCGGTTTTAACCGCTGTAATACGTATTGCTGTAATTGGTAAGTTCCCTATTACAGCGATTTTTAACTGCTGTAAAATACGACCTATTACAGCGGTTCTATAACAAACCGCTGTAACAAACCAAAAAAATAAATAATATAATTAAAAAAATTCAACTATTACAGCGGTTCGGAAAGGAACCGCTATAATAGTTATGTTTTTTACAGCGGTTCCTTTATGAACCGCTGTAAAAAACCAACCTATTACAGCGGTTCCGAAAGGAACCGCTGTAATAGTTGACCTGTTAGAGCGGTTCGTTTACGAACCGCTGCAACAGGTCACCATTTTTTTTAATTTAATTTTTTTTTTAATTCTGTTACAGCGGTTCTTTATTGAACCGCTGTAACAGTTGAGCTTTTTTCTTTTTTCTTTTTTTTATTATAATTTCAGCTAGTTCTATCCTTCCCAAAAGCTCAAAATTCAAATCACATAAAACAAACCAATTGCTCAACAGAAACAACAAATTAAAATCCTAAATTAATTTCATTCACGAAATAATAATCTCCAATAATTACAAATGATAACGAGTTTAATTTACAATAAACCAATATAAACTAATCACCACTTTTAAATCAAATAAAAATTTACAATAATTTACAACTTACACCGCCGGCATATCAAAAGCGCATTTAAAAATGTATTGTGCCAATTCAGAACGTGCTTCATCAAGTTGCTCTATAGTGTAAGTGGCGTACTGACAATCAGCAAAGTACTGCAAGACAAATATGAAAATCCAACACAAATGTTTAATAACTTAAAAGGGACATTAGAATTTGATTAATATTAATTAGGATTATGCATACCGTCGGTGGGATTATAGATTCTCCGTGTCTAATAATATCGTTCATGAATTTCTGGAAACTATAATTAAAATAATATAATTAACCTAACCTTTATATTACTCCATTTACAGGCCTTGTTTTTTGATTTGATCTTTTGGTTGTTGTTATTTGCTCGAAACATCAACACAGCGCTGTTGAAAACATCAAAAAACAAGGAAATATGTCAATATCAAGCAAATATATATATATGAAATCTAGTTATAATATATATACTTTAAACTTAATATTAAATATAATGGACATTTAATTGAATGATAAAACTTACTGATTGATCATATCTTTCATATCACGTCGGTTATTTGGATCACCGTCGTACACAGAATCTAAATAATAAACGATCTCTTGAATTGGATCAATCACGAGCAACAACCAATGCCCCCTAATCAGCATATTCAAAAGATAGATTTAAAATTAGTTATCCCTACGTAACAAATTTTTGACATGTGAACAATGTCTCTTTAGTAGCTCACCCGGAGTTGTAAGGTGCAATAAACAACTTCCCCTCCCGCTGTGCACTAGCTATCATAGTATTTGCTACATATTGCGATTGGTCAACACGCTGGGGAGTAATTCCTGCTCCTGCAGATATAGAATGTGGGCTAAGGAACCCGAATTTATTTTGTTTTTGTTCGGGGATAAAATAAGCACCTACAATTAAGCATAAAATAAATTTGTGTCACAAAAATAAACATAATTCAAATTACTTCAGTAAAATAATTTAATTAAAAGCTTACTTTTTATTAATTAATATTTAAAAACTTACTTGATGTAAGCAGAAATGATAGAGGCTCCTATCTGTTGTTTATGCAGAAAGTGACCGATCTCCTCCCGCCCAATATATTCTGGAAAGGGGATATTGAAGATTTCCACGGGCATGTCTATTCGGATAGTATTTTCAGCAGCCATCATCTGAAAGAACCTATCAAGAACTGCAAGTGAATGAGGGCGTACTGGAGCAGGAGGGTTGGCCACTAGAGAAGGAACACTCACTAATTGCTTTCCAATTACGCTTTCTCCTTCTGTTCCCCCCCCCCCCCCCCCAAGCAGGAGACTTTTGACGCTCTGCAACATTACCATCATTCAGATATTCTGTGCAAAATGTAATAGCTTCATCAACTATGTACCGCTCAACAATGCAACCTTCCGGCCGGCTACGATTTTTCACATAACCTTTCAATACCTTCATATAACGCTCAGTCGGATACATAGATCTCATAAAAGCTGGTCCACAAAGTTGTGTCTCTCTAACCAAGTGAATAGGTAGGTGAGTCATTATATCAAAAAACGCGGGTGGGAAATACATCTCAAGCTCACACAAAGTGAGGACAAGTTATTTCTGAAGTGCAGGCAATTGTTCAGGATCAAACACCTTGCTCCACATTGCTTTGAAGAAGAAACACAATCTAGTTATCGTTTCTCTCACCTTTTTTGGCAGAATGGCCCGTAAAGCAATTGGTAGCAAATGATCCATGATTACATGACAATCATGAGTCTTCATATGCTTTAGCTTCAAGTCCTTCATTGATACAAGACTGCTAATGTTCGAAGAATACCCTTCTGGAACATTCACTCCACAAAGAAACTCACATAATGCAATTTTTTCTTTTCTAGATAGTGTGTGAGCTGCTGGAGGTAAATAAGTACGTTTTCCCTTCATTGTTGGTGCCAATTTACCTCTTATCTTCATTTCAACTAAATCCAACCTTGCCTTTACTCCATCTTTTGTCTTGCCGGGCACATTTAGAAGAGTACCAATGACACTATCAAATACATTTTTCTCAATATGCATTATATCAAGAAAATGTCTAACATGTAAAGATTTCCAATACGGCAACTCAAAAAAAATTGACCTTTTTTTCCACCCAGTTTTTGCAAGGCCGTATGCAAAAGTCTTTCCGAACTTGATATCCAAGTCTTTTACATTCTCAAACACCTCTTCACCGGTCAAACACTTAGGAGCTCGACATTCTTCTATGCTCCCATTGAAAGCTTTCTTCCACCGACGATATCGATGTTCTCGATTCAACCATCTTCGATGCCCTTGGAATGCATATTTCTGAGAGTGTGGGAGTCTATATTGATCTGTACCCTTGACACATATGGGGCATGCACATTGCCCATGTACACCATATCCCTAGAGATTAGCTCTTGCTGGAAAATCATTGATTGTACCAAACAACATAACTCTGAGATTGAAGCTCTCTTTTCTAAACCCATCATACACTTTAATACCTGTCTCCCACAACTCCTTCAAAACCTCAATTAAAGGAGCCAAGTAGACATCTATATCATTTCCAGGTTGTTTCGGCCCGGAAATTAGTATAGGCATCATAATATGCTCTCGCTTCATGCATCGTGAAGGGGGTAGGTTGTAGATCATCAAAATCACCGGCCATGTACTATGTGAGCTACTTTGCAAGCCATGTGGGTTCATGCCATCTGTAGCCAATACAAGGCGTAAATTTCTTGGTTCTTCCCTAAATTCAGGGAAATCATTATCAATCTTTTTCCATTGAGGAGAATCTGAAGGATGTCTAATCTTGTTATCTTCAATCCCTTCTTCAACCCTTCTATCAGCATACCATGTCAAGTCCTTGGCAAACGCTTCACTACTGTACATGCGTCTAAATCTAGGTATTATGGGCAAATACCATGCTGTTTTGACAGGAGCAGATCCATTCTTCTTGTACCGTGAGGTGCCACATTTCGGACACACCTTCAATGGTGCATAGTCATTTCTAAACAAGATGCAATCATTGAAACAAGCATGTATCCTCTCATATCCCATGCCAATTGCAGTTAACATCTTCTTAGCCTCATAAGTATGATTAGGTAACACATTATCATCGGGTAACATACTTTTTAATAGACCAAGTAAGTCTGTGAAACTCTTATCACTCCACCCATTGTTAGCTTTTAACTTGTAAAGGTTTAGGACTGCTTTCAATCTTGTGAAATTACTACCACTATACAGGGGTGTCTTTGAATCACTTGTCAAATTGTCGAACATCTTGGGAAAATTTCGCAAATCCTCCTCAATCACATTGGTCATCTCCTCCAAACGATCATGCTCACAGTCATCCATGTCAAAATCTACTGATCGATATGATGTATCACCCAAATCAGCTGAGGTGCCACTGCTTTCACCGTGTCTTGTCCATCGTGTGTAGCTTTTATCAATTCCATTACACACCAAATGATCTTCCAAGTCACGTGGACTAATTCTCTTTCCAAAACAACAACGTAAACACGGACAACTAATCCTAGTCGGATCCGATGCATGCTCAACCACAAAGTCTATGAATTCTTTCACCCCTTTCACATATTTCTCCGACATACGATCCGCTACAATCCAACTTCGATCCATCTAAATTCTCAATTAATTAAATTAAATAATTTTAATATCAGATGATAGTTAAATTAATTAAATAAATTTATTTTTAATTTATTCTATAAAAAATTCGGCAGATTCGACGCAAATATTTTTACCAAGTTCTCGACTTAATCTTCCCAATGGGTTGTAACCAACAAAAGTCAAATCTTACGATCCGCAAAAATCTCAACAGGGTAACGACGCAAAAAATACTACCAATTTCAACCACAACAAACCCAACATTCTAATCTTTCACCCACAACGAACACAAAATCATACAAAAATATTGATCACCAGTTGGATCACATAAAACATAAAATTTCTAGCTAGCAACTACAAATATTGATCACCAGTTGGATCACATAGATCACATAAAAAACTACAAATAAAGCATCATATTATAAATATTGATCACCAATTGGATCTAAATAAATCACATAAAACTACAAATAAATTAAAGCATCACGATATAATTATTTTCACAAAAATATGTAAATCTCAAGTATAAATGTTCGTTGTGACATGACGTGATGCACAAATACCATGAATGCATTTAACAATGTCAACAAAACAATACAACAACAATCTAATCATATATAATACCAACATATCATAACATAAATCAAAAATCCAAAAATCAATAAACCCTAATTAAAATAACATATATATCACAAAAATCCACATTATATAATTAACAAAAACATAAATTAAATCCACATTATATACATCACAAAATCTTAATTAACAAATATATATAACAATAATTCACAAAATCCTAATTAACATTATATAACAATACTTAACAAATTAACATATAACCCACATTATATACATCACAAAATCCTTATTAACACAACATAAATATATAACAAACAACAAATTAACACATAACCAATATTATATAAATTAAATCACAAAACCCCAACACCTATATACAAACATTAACCTAAAATATATACATAATATATATATAACATAACATATATATATATATATACCTATAAAGAGAGGGAGGAGGAGTGATTGGTGGGTAGGGAGGCGGCGGCGCGGCGGAGGCAGATGCGGCAGCGCGGCGGAGGCAGAGGCGGAGGCGAGGCGGCGGCGGCGGAGGAGGCGGCCGAAGAGAAGCGGCGGTTTGGGGTGGTGGCTAGGGGACGGGGGAGGGGTTATCTTGAGATTGAGAGAGAGTATAGAGAGAGAGTAGAGTATAGAGAGAGAGACCGAGAAGAGAGATCAAGAATGAGAGAGAAAATCGAGAGGGGCGACGACGGCGGCGGCTGCGGATTGTGGTGGTGGCAGACCGGCGGCGACTCGGGGGGGCGGGGGTGGGCCGGGGGCGGAGAGTGAGAGAGAGAGTACAGTAGAGAGTGAGAGAGTAGAGGAGAGAGAGAGAGTAGAGATAAATGAGGGTGAAGTCGGTTTTGGGGGGAAAAATGGGGGGGAAATTTTTATTTTTTTTTTAATTAACAATTAAAGCGGTTCAGGAATGAACCGGTATAACTGATAATCAGTTATAGCGGTTCAGGAATGAACCGCTTTAACTGATTATCAGTTAAAGCGGTTCTGTAATGAACCGCTGTAACCGGTTTGAATCAGTTACAGCGGTTCAATATTGAACCGCTGTTAAAAAAACTTTTTTCTTTTTTTTTTTCGGTTCGACTTATAATAGCGGTTTTTTACCGAACCGCTGTAATAGGTTTAGTCCTATTACAGCGGTTTTAAAAAAAACCGCTGTAATAGGTTCCGACTTAGTTTCATTTATAACGGTTCACTTATAAACCGCTGTAATAAGTCTCTCCGTTCAGCGGTTTTCAAAAAACCGCTGTAAAATGTGCGCTGTAACAGGCCATTTCTGTACTAGTGAGCCTAAAAGTGAATGGTCTGGCGATGAGCATCACACAGCTAATTTAGAGACTGTTAGACAAAATGCTCTACATACATCCATTGATGATAATGATAATATCTTCAACAAGGTTAAGTCGTGTTCATTGACACGACAAAATCCTAGCAAGAGAACTAGGTCGCGTAAGTAGTAAAGTGGATTTCTAAGTCCGGGGTTATCGTATCCGCAGGGACAACTATAATCTAAGTACCAAGACTACTATATTACTCAATTCTAAGTTAAATCGGTCGATAGAAAGGTTGATTAACTAATTAATAAATACTAGAAAATAAACTAAGGCAACGTCACACCAAATAAAGGGAGGAAACAATAGAGAGAAGCGATCAAGGCACATGGTTCAACCGATTATGCATTTAGATTGTGATTTAGGTTCTATTGGATTATTAGATTGATTTAGCTAAGGCGAAATTCCCTAACGTACGTACTACCCAATCTCTTGGCATAGCAACCCTACCCTTGGCAACGATTTCCTATATATCTCTATATGAAAACCCGATTAACGAGGATGCATTTAAGGTCTAGGAATTCCCCACGTGAATGGAAAGCCACCTAAAGAAACCGAGTCTATCTCTAGTCGGTTTAACTATAGGGTATTCAATGTTTATATCTTCCCTAGGTTATTATCTCTCGATCTCTAACCTAGGCATTTTATCAAACACTTGGTGATCAAGCAAATGTAGCATTGAGATCAAATATTGAATACATAGCTAAAACCAAAATTAATCCAATAAACACCAACAAATCAACAATCAAAATAACATAAACGGCCTATCCATGGCCTCAATCAAACAAATTTAGCTCATATTCATGTCAAAAGTGCAAATATAAATCATACAAGTCATAGGAGATTTGAACAAATTCAAGAAACAAATATGTAAAAACTCCCTAATTCTTGTAGAGATGTGGATTCCTTGTTGAATTCTCCATGTTTTGACCTTCAATCTTCTCTTCTAAGCTCCCTCTCTCTCTATTTTCGTGTGGTTGCTGATATCCAAGGTGAGTTAGGGTAAAAAATGGCTAAAAGGGGTATTTATAGACCAACCCGCTGCCTCGAACGCCGCGGCGTTCGCTTGTTGAACGCCTCGGCGTTGGCTACTGCATGTGAACGCCGCGGCGTTCGTGGATGAACGCCTCGGCGTTCGTCCCCTGCTGCTCCAGCCAGTTTTGGTAAACTTCGCATAACGTTCTCTACCGATGTCGGAATTCACTGATTCAAGTTTCTGTAGAATCCTAAAACAAAGATCTACAACTCTCCAGAAGACACTAGGGCCGAAATCAAACGTTAAAGATGACAAAATTGTCTCACAAGTCACTGAATGAGAAAACTCCATCGTAAGACGTTTCTTCCGATGACGTTTTCACCTCGTTCCCTACATATCTGATCTTTGTCTTCAACATAAAAAATGTACCTTTGCCTCTTATCTTTCCATTGGTAAATCAAGTGTGTAATTTGGACATGGGTAGAGAACTCTATTCAATAAACTCTATCACTGCGCAGACAGTTTGTATCTTTATGCATGATTTACCTTCAATCCTTGTTCTTTTCCTCCAAATGTTATGTTATTCTATAAAATATGAGAAGACAAGGATCAAAGCATCATATGTGATCAAATTATCAAGGAAACAATCAAAACTAAGTCGATAAACGGGGGAAAACTAGTGTAAAAATAACATATATCATTCATTGATAAAGGAAATTTAGGATGAGTTGGCCATAATATGTGGTGGGTCAATTCAGATCAAGGAGAACAATTTTCAATTTCCACGGAAAGATTTAATGGTTTTAAGATGTTGCCCAATGAGACGCTAGAGCAATTGGATGTAAGATATAGCACTTGTCATAGAGTTGACATCTCTAGGCATGGACTTACAAATTCAAGAACTGGTGGTCAAAATTTCCAGAAGTCTCCCAAGTAGATTTTTGATGAAGACAACAACCACGAGAGAATCAAATATGTTATTATTTTTAACTCCAGAGGATGCTTTTTCAGAACTCAAGGCTTTTGAGCTTACAGTTAGCACAGTTATAGAATCAGAAGCGCTAATAGCATCAGTCAAGGGTAAATCGAGAAATAAGTGAAAGGTGTCAGATCTTAGTGAGGAAGAGGAAATAGCGCTATTAAAAAAATTCAGAAGATTTATGAAATATGATAAGAAAGGAAAATCTACAAAGCATCAAGGACAGAATTCCTATCAAGCGTCTCCTCCTTTTCAACAATAGTATCAAGCGCCTCAGTATTCGACTCCTTAGTTTTCAGCGCTGATTCAGTACCAAGCGTCTCCTCAATGCCAATGGAGGAATTAGATTGAGAAGGGCAATTTAGTTTTATTGTACAAATCATTATATTCTATTTATAGAATAAGGCAATTGGTTTTATTCATGTATATCTATTTGGCATTTAAGTTTATTAAACTAATAAGTCCTTCAGATTTGAAGATATACTTTCGACCTCTTATGGATAAGAGGAGGCACTGGAAGTGTCAAGTACTAAATCTCTTAAACGATAAGTCGCGAGTTAAGGAATTTTAATTAGGCATTAAAATTTAACTCGTATGACACCTGCTTTGGTAAGGAAGTGCCAGTCGAATGTTGATTAGATTGTGGGAGCTGGTGCCATTAATACAGTTAATGGAATTAACATATTTGAACTCGACTCGTATTAATCTGATCACATTGGTATTTACTCTTTTACAGTCAATGATTAAGATTAAGATTGCGATAGTATGCATGGACTTTAGACCTGGGTGGACTTTATAGTGTGCTTGTAGTATTGGATATGTAATCAGAGTAGTTAGACCCGCATCACATGATAGGTGGGGTCGACCTCGAAGTATGATTCAAGTACTGCATTCAACATTGTAAGATTACTGCTAATACGGGACTCACCATCTTGATAGTAAATGAGTGTGTGACCTATAGGATCATAAGTAATTGAAATTATAAGTATTTGGTCAATGCATAATAAGCTAGCCCGTCATGGTCACTGAGGATATTTTGGTAATTTCACAATATTATGATCCAAAAAGTACAGTATCAAGTTCTATGTTTGACGACCATGGCTCCTACTTGATCGGGTTGCGTCGGTTAAGAGTCTATACGCATATGGTAATCATAATCAAAAGGTTCGTAGTGATGAAGATGTCATCTGGTATTAACATATCTCTCATTGCCAATCGAATTGAGCCTAGAGAGTCGCGCTATATGGAAAAGACAAGACGTCTTGTTGTTTACATAGTAAAGGGTATTTTGGTAATTTTGCTAAGACTGAAAGGATGGACTAACTTAATTAAGTTATTTAATTGGATTAAATAATATTTAATTAAGTTATTAATTCATAAGTTAAATTAATTGGAAATTAATTTATTAGTTGAATTAATTAATTGAATTAAGTAATTAAATAATATCCAAGTGGATTGGATTGAGGATTAATTAATTACATATAGACTGAGATGAAGATAGCCCAGTAAGCCCATCCAATAGCCCGGACACCCGGCCCACTTAGTTGTAGGAGAGTTGGAGTTTATTTGAAGAACTCCAACACCTAAACTAATTCATAACATGTGCTTCGGAATCAGCCCTTAGACAGTAATTAGACAAGATAGAAAACCCCCTCCACTCTCTCTGACCTAGCCACCACCTTCAACTATCAAAGAGGAGCTGAGAGTTTTTTGAAGGTCTTTTCCGCGTGATATGTAGAGGTATGATTTCTGGGGATTGCTACTCTCATCAATTGATACAATTCGATTCACTCTTCAAGGGGTAAACTGATTATCTCCTTTTTACAGTAAAAAAATCAACAATAAATCGAATTAATTCATGGTTTGGGAATTGTTTTTATCCGCTATGTTTTTATTTGAACAATTCCCAATAATGGTACCAGAGCCAAATTCATGGCTTTGTTGATTTCTATCATGTTTATGAGTGTTTTTTTTTTTATGATCACATGGACATGATATATGCATATTGTATGTTTTTTATTTTGAATCAAATTTCGATTGGGTATAAACCTGAAAATTGAATCTGAAAAAAACAAAGTTGGACTTGGTATTGTTTCTGATTGGATCAAAATCTGGAAAATGAAGCTGAATCAGAAGGGGTGGTGGTTCCAGAAGCAATGTTACTACCAATGTAAACAGCAATGGTGGTGCCAGAAGCATCGCAAGGTTACCTCAACGACGACGCAAGGTGCGTCGCATTTCGCCGCTGAAGGGTCGGTCATTGTATGTTATCCCAAGTCATCGTGGGAGGCACGGTTGTGCAAATTTGATTTCCACGGCCACACTGTTAGAATGATGCAAGGCAGCGCTAGATGCGCCACTGTGTCTCGTTCAACGGAAAAGACAATCCGTCATCGACGCGCCCTTGCGCCGCAACAATGATCGGCCAAGGATGTGAGTGTCACCTAGCCATCTCGCGAACTCACACCGAAACCCAATTGAGATCAAATGTATTATATCAATACAAACCTTTAGGTCACAGACACCCTATAAGTATAAGTCCTTCACTGTGACATCCCAATCGAGTGAGAGTCATGGTTTATGTCAAACTCACAGGACTTGATGTTGTGCTCAATAAATCATAGTAAGATTAAATTACTAAACTACCCTTGTGTTCCATACACAAGTTAGTTTTCCTGCTTTGGCCAGAGACTCATAGTTTCATTTACCTGCAATCGCACAGGGCGTTAACTCGTTTACTACTCGAGACTATGAATCCCATATTGGTAATCACCGAACAATTGCTACTTGTCCATCAGAACCGCACTTTGAGGTTGATCCCACCTTAGTGTGAATAGGATCTAACTACTCCAATAACTTGTTCGGTTTCACAAGTACAGTCTTCGTGAATCCTCAAGTCTAAGGCTTACGCACACTACAATGACAAATAATTCAGTCATTGACATTCACCGAGTAATTACTCATGTGATTGAATGACGGCGAGTCATGTTCGAATCTATCAATTCCATTGATATATCTATGGAACAAGCTCCCTGATAGGTTATAAATTCACATGTTTTAGAAGCTCATATTCATAATATTTATATTGGTTTTTGCATGATTTATGCCACATATGCGTTTGATTTGTGTGCTTATTGTGCAAAGTTAGAAAATCATTGTGATTGAGAAAATCTGTACAGAAATGCAGAATTTCACAATATTTAGATTCTGAATTTGAAGAAGCGTTCTTCTACACAATTGTAGAGATCTGTCTTTTCTTCACGTGACAACATGAATCACCCAATTTGGAGATCTGTTGAAGATGTTATGAAGGAAACAGGATTGCGGCGCAGACAGAAAAAGTTGCTATTCCAGCGTCCGAACGTTGGGATGTTTGGCTCCTGAACGTGAGTAAACTGGCTTTCAAAAGTGCTATTGGCCAGAAAAAGTCAGATTTTAAGAATTTTTGTGCACGGACGTGTGAATGGTCCAAGGACGAACGTTAAGACGACTTGCGCAGGGACGTTAGGAAGCACAACGTTCGAACGTTGATGTCGGCTGAACAATTTTGAAAATTCCCAATTCTAATTCAACAAGGATTCTTCCACCCATTGGTTATAAATTGTAGTTCAGTTCTATAGGGTTTTGTACTCTGAAATAGAAGATGAAATATACTTAGAGTAGAGCCCTATTAGGGTTTAGATTTAGTTTTTACATATTCATGAAGATCTATACAAACCCTTGAAGGTGAAGAAATCAAGAAGTATGGAACGGATGAAGATCGAAGTTCAACCAAATTTAATAGGAAGTTTTCTTAAATTAGATTTATATTTGTCTATAAATATGAATCTTTCTTTGTTTTTCTAGCTTTTATATTCGTTGATGGATTAGATTCTTTGAACTAAGGCCATGTTTAGGTTAATTTATGAGATTTGCGTTACAAATTTTGCTTTTCAGATTAATTCTTTTGTTGCTTTATGTTATAATCTTATTCTTAATGCTTCATATGATTAGGTACCATATGTATGAATTCATGCTTAAGTTATCTATTCGGGAGAAAGTTATTTGAGGTGCATAAAGGATTAATAACATTTTCTAAGTCAGTTGATGCTAGGGATAGCTACATACTCTAAATGCTGATAGCCGGGTTTATTTGGAGGGATAAATCTGAATAAATTTAGGAAAAATTCTAGCGTTTAATGCATGCAGTAGAGATTGCGACAACCAATCTAGTATAAGTTATCATGAGCGAGGGATCCGCGTGATAATAATCTTAAAGAATTTTCCACCTTAGCAACATTAGTCTAATAATATGAAAATGTGATTTTAACAAGAATTAATTAATTTATTCCAACACATGTGTCTTAGTTGCTCTCTTCCATAGCAATCTTCATTTCGACATCTTGTTTTCTTTTATTTTTCTTCCATAATATTTTAGTTAATTCTTATTTTAGTTTATTTTATTGCATTTAAAATCTTTAAATCTTTAGTTTTAGATTTAGTTCTCACTTGGTTTAATTTCTCATAAAACTAAAATACAAGTCTCTGGGGTTCGACATCTCGGACATAATTGTCCACTCTATTACTACACACGACCGACTGACACTCCTTGTCAAAGCTGGCATCATACAAGTTTGGTCATAATTCCCAATTAAGACTCCTTAACTCTAGTTTAAGTAAACAAGGAACCAACACTTCTAGTAACGATCTCCTCCAATCATGAGGAGTAGAAGCTCCGTCTTGAATACTCTGGACTTATTTGTTCCATACTTTATTAATGCTATCAAGATTGATATAAGCAAAAACAAATGCTTTTAATTAATTTAAAGAAAGTTTGTACAATATAAAACTAAATGCCCTAAACAATCTAAATCCTCTATGGCATGAACGGCATAATCTTAACACTACCTGAATAACCGATCTAAACTTTATCCTACTTTGGTAATTGCTAAAATCACTAAGTCTAAGTGTCTTCATTCTAGCTCTTAACCAAGTTCTTAGTTCCAACCGTTTAAAACATTTTCAGAGGCAAGAAAAGTTTTGAAGTTCGAAGAAAACTTCAGGGTCTATTCAACCCCTCACGTCTAGACCCATTTCATATGCCACTTGAGACTAACAGACCTGTACTCAGGCTTGCACATTCACTGGGCTGCCTATTTTAGAACCCGCCAGTTTAATTCGATAAGAGCGAACGGGAAGTGTATTTTTTGGACTTATCCACACCTTACCTTTAGCGATTAAAATAATGCATGTTTTCAAAATATTTTAGTTTTCAAAATATGTTGGACAAAATATTTTGTAAAAAAAGTAATGAACGCTAAGCGTCAAATCTGATTAGTAAGCGTTCAATATTATATGCAAAAATAGAAGAGCTGATGATCACTGTAAAATTTTGAAATCATAATTTTTGATCATTGACGCTTTCTGGTTTGAATAAGTACACATTCAAGGTTCCCCCTAAATTAGATAACTTATTTCAATTTTGAAAGGCATTTTGACATAAATATATGGTGGATTTTCCTAAATTGTATACCTATTAAAAGTATGATGCTTCATGATTAAGCGTTTAAATCAATCATACTTAATTCACTTCTTAAAGTGGGAAAGCGTTGTTCGTTGAGCGCTTTGGTGAAGATAAGTGGCATATGAAAAGGGTCAGAAGTTGGTTTGAATAGACCCTGAAGTTTTCTTCGAAGTTCAAATTTTTTTCTTGCCTCTTAAAATATTTTAAACGATTGAAAAGCTAAGCGCTTGAATAGAGATAACTTAGACTTAGTGATTTTAGCAATTACTAAAGTAGGGTAACTCTTAGATTGCTTAATCAGGGTTAGCATAGTAAAAAATGATTTTGGTTACTTAGCGTTCGGTTTACTAGTTAGACCCTTGACTAATTTTAATGCTTTTAAAGAATAATTTGCAAATGAGAAATAAAGCAATAAAACAATAAAGTAAATGACACAAGATATGAAAGGTTAACTGGGTGATTTAATCCCAACTATTTCATCCCAACTATGTCCTTCATCTCCTTTGCACTCGGTGGAGTTCACTAAATGATACTCAAAGTCTCCACAAAGATGACTTCTACAAATGGTGAATAAAAACAAAGATGATCATGAGCACCTTGATCACACCGACTTCAATTCTACTTAGATCTCTTCACAACAAGCTTCTTTCACCCAGAAATAATGCTTGATCTTCAACTTTTTCTTCACACAGATAGAGAGGTTCAGGGTTTTTGTTACTAGGGTTTGTTTGATTTTGGAAATTCAATCAACGTTTTCTCAATAATAATGTAGGGTTCTTCAGGGAAGATGTTTGAGATATTTATAATTGTCTATGGGAAAGTATGAAAAGGTTAAAGGATATGGATATGAAGATTTAAAAAAAAATTCTAGGAAGAATTATGGACTTGAAATGCCGCAAAGGCTTGTGCAATTTTAGCTTGAAATAAATGTTCGCGTATGTGTATTCTTAGTAATCAGAATTTGCTGAATAGCCCTATTTATAGGCAATTCTTAGGGAAAGTGTCAAGTGGACATTTGTGCTGGCGCTTGATTTTCACTTAAGCGAGTGGAACAACTTCCTATCTAAAATACCTGAATTTCTGCTACAAGGATTAGATGCGGCAGACTTAAACTCTGACAGTCAAGTGAAGGTGGGTTGTACATACGTCAGTAGTCCTTTTCACATTTAATGCTCTTATCAGGTATTAAATGCATTTGAATTTAATTCGCATTGGATATAAATGCCTGTTATTGATTACATTTGTGTCCCTCTTAACTTATGATATTTATTTCAGGTCAATCTTGTCGCTTGGAACGTTGATTCATGAGTCCTGAAATATCTTCAGCGTTTGAAGAATGCTTAAGACAATCTTCATCTTCTGTTGACTTCAGACGCTGATCTTCACTTTCTCTCTGATGGACTCGCCTAGAATTCTATTAGTGATTGAGTTTTCAATACTTAGTCTAAAATCTAAAAGGATTAAAATTAAGCCTAACCAAATAATACACTTTCAACGCTTTATATAAACTTACATTCTTTCAGGGTCTAACATGAAATCCTATTTTGTCACATCAAAACTTCTAACATGAAATTTTCTAACATGACCTATTAATATGAGTGTCAAGTAAGTTAAATTAACACCATATCAAGAACAAAACGAGGCTAAATTTTTATAAGATCAAAGGGACAAATATTTACCAATTGCAAATGTAAATCCTTTAATTCTTTTTATTTTTTTTCTTTTCTTTCACCCAACAAGTAACTATTATAAAGAATGAGAAAAACAATATACTCATGGACAACAATTTCGTTTATCAATGTATATGTAAGTTTAGAGATAGAGAATAATGTTAGATGATTTAATGAAGTTAATTGAAACTAAACTGTAGAACTAAATTGAGACAATGTCATGCCTTGAAATGAAATGATAATAGGACATTCATCAGATTGTCAAGCTTGCTTCATTCAAGCCCAAATGATTTTCTTTAATGTATACATGAAACATATATGGAAATTAAAATACTTCGTACACATTATGATTGAAATCAACAATAACGAAAGCTTATACAAGTTGATACAATCTTATAATTCTTAGAACGAAAGCTTATACAATCTTATAAGTCTTAGAACTCATACAATCTTATAAGTCTTAGAACTTATTCATAATTATATATTAGAATTTATCAATCTTATTCAAGTTGATACACTTTTTACCATTTAGAAAACCTATAATTTTCATCTTATTAGTATCAAACGCAATTATTTTCAACACTATGTGTTTGTATGTAGAACCAACTATAAATAGTAAATACTCTAATTATACACGCTCGTCATCACAATCACAATACTCCTCGGCATCCTTCTCAATGGAAGAGGGCTCTTCCGCACCAATATTTATAGATCCTTCAATATTTGAATGCTCAATCGGTTTAGGAGACTCAGTAGGTGGAAGGGACTCTTTGAAGATTTCTAAGAAGAACGGCTGCCACACTGTCCCAAAAATGAGCATTGATCCAATCGCCAAGTATAGTCCATCAAAGTGGAGACCATAGTTCACTAACAACGATTGTAAGGGAAGCCTGAGACAACTCTGAAGAAGCCCTAAATCATAACTCGGCCTTGCTATCTCTGTCAAAGAAAATACAGATGTAGCAACAAGAGCTTGCCCAACTATGGCATCCCTGGTCGTTCCATGGAATACCGCCATGAGGGTGGTAACCACTATTGATATCAGGTTGCCATAAACAACACCTTTCCAAGATCTAGTTCCCCGCATCAATGGATCAAAACGGAGATCCCAAGCTAATATGTACAAGAAGATTGTCCCCATAAGAGTTAGGACCATGAATGCATAAGTGTGGGAGGGATCATTGCTATCCATCAGAAAGAGAGGCGACGTAGTAGCTGCAACTAAACCGATCATCACCCAAAACCATGTTGCTAAAACATGGTTTCCTAATGGTTTAATCCAATCCATTTTTTTTTCGAAAAAGGAGACAAATGAGAAGTAGACAACATATAAGAAGAAGGGGAAGAGCTGACGAAAAAGAAAGGAAGCAGATGTTTGAGAGGAAGACAATGAAAGTGAAGATTTAACCTTGGGGGCAACCATATATATAGAGTTGATGGGCTTATTGTTGTACAAATTGATTTGAAACTTGTGTATTAATCCACATTCTAGTAGATGAATTTAATGTATTTAATTATTCAAATCCAATTTCGGATGGATGAGAAATTAATAACCCAAGTGAACCACTTGATGTTCGTGAATCGAATGGACGTTGATCAATCGATTGTATAAGTATAATGTTCTTCATTGACTGCATAGACACGGTCCACATGCACACCAAGTTATGTCTAATGACAATTGGATGTATAATGAGCATCATCAACTTTACTAGGCACTTGTTTAAAAAATATTACTTGGTGACACAACTTTCCAGTTCTTTAAACAAGTCGCCGCGCCTCCCCTCCCCACCCCGCCTGATTTTGACTTATGGATTCAATCACATCAATAAATTATTTTTGTCTTATGTAGTAAGTACACATATTTCATACAATTTTTCATGTAGACCTTTCTTGGAAGAGAGTTCGGCACAAGTATCTTATTAGTGTTGTCGAGATTTATAGTGCTACTATCTGAAGGTAAACTATTTCCTTGACTTTTTCCCGTGTAAACTGTTTACCCATTCTAAACTACGTGGCTTATTAAACATTTCTTTTCATGATCCTGCGATCGTATTTTCATGTAATTTAGAGATGATTATATTCAATGTTTTGATAAGTTCATATATATGTATTATCTCAAACCTAGTCACTACAAATATGTGATATTCACTTTAGAAAGAAAATGAAGAATCTTGGTGTTGAAGCATAGTGGAAAAAAAAACTCACAAAGTTGAATTATACTGTGATGATATTGAAAGGAAAGTTCTTGGTTAGTCCAAGCCGTTCAAAACAGACTCGGGAGAAAGATATGGATCATAGGAGGAAGGGTGAATTATTAAATTTTCTAAAGTTATGGTATTGAATAGTAAGGGAAAAATTGTGGCAGATACAAGCTTGTTATCAACCTTGTGCCATGCAGTGCTTGCTTTCTTTAATGTAACTGTTAGGAAATGTCATGTTAGATGTTTTGATGATGACAAGATAGGTTTTATGTTAGACCCCAAAGATATGTAAGTTTATCTTTACTAGAATATGTCTAAGCATTTAAAGTTATCGAGTTGGAATTTTTATCTTTATAGCTTTAGACTAGTATCTAGAACTTAAGAGATCATACAATTTTAGTTGAGTCTATCAAAGTTAAATCGAAGATCAGCGTCTGAAGACTTTGAAGATAAAAGATTCGTTAAGCGACTGTCAAGCGCTTAAGAATCATTCTAGGTGGTCATGCCACAAACGCCTGTCTTCACCAGAATTAAATCCAAAGTCAATAAGCACTTAAATGCAACATTCAACGGACATTTAGTTCCAACAGGAATTAAATTCAAATGCATTAAATGCTTGATAAGAGAATTAAATATGATAAGGACTATTAACATACGGATAAGCCTTTCCCCATTGGCTGTCAACTCAAAGTAGGTCTGCTACCAACTCTATGCAGCAGAATTTTCTGAAATGTCAGAAAAAGACTAAATCACGCGCCTCGTGTTAAACATGATCCTGCTTGTGTCCAACGGATAAAATCCAAGAAAAGTCTATAAATAGATCCTCACAGCTCAACCCTAATTACCGAGAATTATTATCAAAAACTTGATATACACTTACGCTATTGATATCTATATTCATCCTTAAAAGATCAAAACATCCGTAGCCAAAATATCCTTGACCTTATACATCTCTACAGCCAAACCAATATCTCTTACCTCTTCATATATGAACTATCATTTCTAAAGAGATATTCCAAAAGTGTTTGAACTTTTTCCAATCAAACAAACTTTTATAAAATCCATCAACCTCTTCAATCTGTGTGACGAAGTTGTTGAAGACAAAGCAGTATTTCTGTATGAGAGAAGCATGTCAGAAGCAGATCTTAGTCCAGTTGAAATCTTTGTGGTCAGGAAACTCGAGATCAAGCCTTCACCATTAATTTGTGATTCATTATACTAAATTCCTCCTGTGTGGAAAGGAGTAGAAGGACGTAGCTGAGATTACATAAATCAAGTGAACCTTACAATTCTCGTGTCTGCTTTACTTACTGTTTTATTGCTTTATCCATTATTATCTTCCTACATTATCATAAAGCATACACTATTAAAGTACGCACAACTAAATACTTTCTAAACGCCTATTTATTCATTCTAAGAGACTTGTACAAATCTTCTGCTGTGCTAACCCTGATATAAATGTTGAGCGCCTGATCCATCTTGATCAAGTACTCAAAACTATTGTCTAAGTCTTAAAATTCGAAAAGAATTTCAGTGTCTATTCAACCCCCACTTCTAGACTCTTTCGTATGGCACAGCGGACCAACAAGTCGTATCGGAGCGGTTGAAGTTAATTTTTTTAAATTTCCAAGCACACTGCTTGTTTAGATCCTATTTAATGGCATTCGCTAAAGTACCTAAGTTGACTGAGTCAAACCATGACCGAATCAACAATTATAACGAACGTTAACACGAATTCCGCATGGCCTTTAAGAAGCACAACGTTCGAATGTTGATGTCGGCGGAACAATTTTGAAAATTTTAAATTCTAATTCAACTAGGATTCTTCCACCCATTGGTTATAAATACTAGATAAGTTCTCTAGGGTTTTGTACCATGAAATAGTAGATGGAATATACTTAGAGTGGAGCCCTATTAGGGTTTAGATTTAGTTTTTACATATTCATGAAGATCTACACAACCACTTGATGTTCGTGAATCGAATGGACGTTGATCAATCGATTGCATAAGTGTAATGTTCTTCATTGACTGCATAGACACGGTCCACATGCACACCAAGTTATGTCTAATGACAATTGGATGTATAATGAGCATCATCAACTTTACTAGGCACTTGTTTAAAAAATATGACTTGGTGACACAACCTTCCAGTTCTTTAAACAAGTCGCCGCGCCTCCCCTCCCCACCCCGCCCGATTTTGACTTCTGAATTCAATCACATCAATAAATTATTTTTGTCTTATGTAGTAAGTACACATATTTCATACAATTTTTCATGTAGACCCTTCTTGGAAGAGAGTTCGGCACAAGTATCTTATTAGTGTTGTCGAGATTTATAGTGCTACTATCTGAAGGTAAACTATTTCCTTGACTTTTTCCCGTGTAAACTGTTTACCCATTCTAAACTACGTGGCTTATTAAACATTTCTTTTCATGATCCTGCGATCGTATTTTCATGTAATTTAGAGATGATTATATTCAATGTTTTGATAAGTTCATATATATGTATTATCTCAAACCTAGTCACTACAAATATGTGATATTCACTTTAGAAAGAAAATGAAGAATCTTGGTGTTGAAGCATAGTGGAAAAAAAAACTCACAAAGTTGAATTATACTGTGATGATATTGAAAGGAAAGTTCTTGGTTAGTCCAAGCCGTTCAAAACAGACTTGGGAGAAAGATATGGATCATAGGAGGAAGGGTGAATTATTAAATTTTCTAAAGTTATGGTATTGAATAGTAAGGGGAAAATTGTGGCAGATACAAGCTTGTTATCAACCTTGTGCCATGCAGTGCTTGCTTTCTTTAATGTAACTGTTAGGAAATGTCATGTTAGATGTTTTGATGATGACAAGATAGGTTTTATGTTAGACCCCAAAGATATGTAAGTTTATCTTTACTAGAATATGTCTAAGCATTTAAAGTTATCGAGTTGGAATTTTTATCTTTATAGCTTTAGACTAGTATCTAGAACTTAAGCGATCATACTATTTTAGGTGAGTCTATCAAAGTTAAATCGAAGATCAGCGTTTGAAGACTTTGAAGATAAAAGATTCGTTAAGCGACTGTCAAGCGCTTAAGAATCATTCTAGGTGGTCATGCCACAAACGCCTGTCTTCACCAGAATTAAATCCAAAGTCAATAAGCACTTAAATACAACATTCAACGGACATTTAGTTCCAACAGGAATTAAATTCAAATGCATTAAATGCTTGATAAGAGCATTAAATATGATAAGGACTATTAACATACGGATAAGCCTTTCCCCATTGGCTGTCAACTCAAATTAGGTCTGCTACCAACTCTATGCAGCAGAATTTTCTGAAATGTCAGAAAAAGACTAAATCACGCGCCTCGTGTTAAACATGATCCTGCTTGTGTCCAACGGATAAAATCCAAGAAAAGTCTATAAATAGATCCTCACAGCTCAACCCTAATTACCGAGAATTATTATCAAAAACTTGATATACACTTACATTATTGAAATCTATATTCATCCTTAAAAGATCAAAACCTCCGTAGCCAAAATATCCTTGACCTTATACATCTCTACAGCCAAACCAATATCTCTTACCTCTTCATATATGAACTATCATTTCTAAAGAGATATTCCAAAAGTGTTTGAACTTTTTCCAATCAAACAAACTTTGATAAAATCCATCAACCTCTTCAATCTGTGTGACGAAGTTGTTGAAGACAAAGCAGCATTTCTGTGTGAGAGAAGCATGTCAGAAGCAGATCTTAGTCCAGTTGAAATCTTTGTGGTCAGGAAACTCGAGATCAAGCCTTCACCATTTCTTTGTAATTCATTATACTGAATTCCTCCTGTGTGGAAAGGAGTAGAAGGACGTAGCTGGGATTACATAAATCAAGTGAACCTTCCAATTCTCGTGTCTTCTTTACTTACTGTTTTATTGCTTTATCCATTATTATCTTGCTACATTGTCATAAAGCATACACTATTAAAACATGCGCAACAAAATACTTTCTAAACGCCTATTTATTCATTCTAAGAGACTTGTACAAATCTTCTGCTGTGCTAATCCTGATATAAGTGTTGAGCGCCTGATCCATCATGATCAAGTACTTAAAACTATTGTCTAAGTCTTAAAATTCGAAAAGAATTTCAGGGTCTATTCAACCCCCACTTCTAGACTCTTTCGTATGGCACTGGGGACCAACAAGTCGTATCAGAGCGGTTGAAGTTAAATTTTTTAAATTTCCAAGCACCCTGCTTCTTTAGATCCTATTTAATGGCATTCGCTAAAGTACCTAAGTCGACTGAGTCAAACCATGACCAAATCAACAATTATAACGAACGTTAACACGAATTGCGCATGGCCTTTAGGAAGCACAACGTTCGAATGTTGATGTCGGCGGAACAATTTTGAAAATTTCCAATTCTAATTCAACTAGGATTCTTCCACCCATTGGTTATAAATACTAGATAAGTTCTCTAGGGTTTTGTACCATGAAATAGTAGATGGAATATACTTAGAGTGGAGCCCTATTAGGGTTTAGATTTAGTTTTTACATATTCATGAAGATCTACACAAACTCTTGAAGGTGAAGAAATTAAGATGTATGGAAGGGATGAAGATCGAAGTTCAACCATCAAATTTAATAGGAAGTTTTCTTAAATTAGATTTATATTTGTCTATAAATATGAATCTTTCTTTGTTTTTCTAGATTTTATATTTGTTGATAGATTAGATTCTTCGAACTAAGACCATGTTTAGGCTAATTTATGAGATTTGAGTTACAAATTGTGCTTTTTCATATTAATTCTTTTGTTGCTTTATGTTATAATCTTGTTCTTAATGCTTCATATGATTAGCTACCATATGTTTGACTTCATCCTTAAATTATTTGTTCCTGAGAAAGTCATTTAAGGTGCAAAAAGGATTAGTAACATTTTCTAAGTCAGTTGATGCTAGGGATAGCTATATACTCCAAATGCTATTAGCCGGGTTTATTTGGAGGGACAAATCTGAATAAATTTGGGAAAAATTCTAGCATTTAATGTATGCAATAGAGATTGCTACAACCAATCTAGTATAGGTTATCATGAGTGAGGGATCCGCGTGATAATAATCTTAAAGAATTTTCCACCGTAGCAACATTAGTCTAATATTTCGAAAATGTGATTTTAACAAGAATTAACTAATTTATGACAACACATGTGTCTTAGTTGCTCTCTTCCATAGCTATCTGGATTTCGACATCTTGTTTTCTTTTATTTTTCTTCCATAATATTTTAGTTAATTCTTGTTTTATTGTAGTTTATTTTATTGCTTTTAAAATCTTAAAATCTTTAGTTTTAGTTTTAGTTCTCGCTTGCTTTAATTTCTCATAAAATTAAAATAAAAATCTCTGTGGGTTTGACATCCCGGACATAATTGTCCACTCTATTACTACACACGACCAGTCCTCTTGCTGTAAAAACACGTAGAGTTCTACCGTGTCACTCCCACCATTCCAAAGTGACCGACTGACACTCCATGTCAAAGCTTTCATCATAGAAGTCTGGTTATAATTCCCAATTAAGACTCCTTAACTTGTGAACTCTTGTTTAAGTAAACAAGGAACCGACACTTCTAGTATCGATCTCCTCGAACCATGAGGAGTAGAAGCTCCCTCTTGAATATTCTGGACTTATTTGTTCAATACTTTATTAATGCTATCAAGATTGATATAAGCAAAAACAAATGCTTTTAATTAATTTAAAGAAAGTTTGTACAATATAAAACTAAATGCCCTAAACAATCTAAATCCTCTATGGCAGGAAGGGTATAATCTTAACACTACCTGATCAACCGATCTACGTTTTATCCTACTTTGCGAATTTCGTAAATCACTATGTTGTCTCCATTCTAGCTCTTAACCAAGTGTTTAGCTTTCCAACTGTTCAAAACATTTTAAGAGGCAAATTTTTTTTTGAAGTTCTAAGAAAACTTCAGGGTCTATTCCACCCCCCACTTCTGGACCCATTTCATATGCCACTTGAGACTAACAGACATGTACTCATGCGTGCACATTCACTAAAACGCCTATTTTAGATAGATTACCCGCTAGTTTAATTTGATAAGAGCGCATGGGAAGTGTTTTTTTTGGACTTATCCACACCTTCCCTTTAGCAATTAAAATAATAGATGTTTTCGAAATATTTTACTTAGCAATGAAGGGAATTATTTCAGCACTGAGTCATCTTTTTGTAAAAAAAAGTAATTAACGCTAAGCGTCAAATCCGATTAATAAACGTTTAATATTATATGCATAAATATAAGCGCTGATGATCAATGTAAAATTTTGAAATCATAATTTTTGATCATTGACGCTTTTTGGTTTGAATAAGTACACATTTAAGGTTCCCCCTAAATTTGATAACTTATTTCAATTTTGAAAGGCATTTTGGCATAAATATAAGGTGGACTTATCCTAAATTGTATGCCTATTAAAAGTATGACACTTCATGATTAACCGTTTAAATCAATCTTACTTAGTTCACTTCTTAAAGTGAGAAAGCATTGTTCGTTGAGTGCTTTGGTGAAGATAAGGGGCATATGAAAAAGGTCAGAAGTGGGGTTGAATAGACCCTGAAGTTTTCTTCGAACTTCAAAATTATTTCTTGCCTCTTAAAATATTTCAAACGATTGAAAAGCTAAGCCTTGGGTTAAGCGCTTGAATAGAGATAACTTAGACTTAGTAATTTTAGCAATTACCAAAGTAGGGTAACTCTTAGATTGCTTAATCAGGGTTAGCATAGTAAAAATGATTTTGGTTACTTAGCGTTCGGTTTACTAGTTAGTCCCTTGAATAATTTTAATGCTTTTAAAGAATAATTTGCAAATGAGAAATACAGCAATAAAACAATAAAGTAAATGACACAAGATATGAAAGGTTCACTGGGTGATTTAATCCCAAATACGTCCTCCATCTCCATTGCACTCGGAGGAGTTCACTAAATGATACTCAAAGTCTCCACAAAGATGACTTCTACAAATGGTGAATAAAAACAAAAATGACCATAAGCACCTTGATCACACGGACTTCAATTCTACTTAGATTTCTTCATAACAAGCTTCTTTCACCTAGAAATATTGCTTGATCATCAATGCTTTCTTCACGCAGATAAAGAGGTTGAGGGTTTTTGTTACTAGGGTGTGTTTGATTTTGGAAATTCAAACAAGTTAGAATATCTCCATAATAATGTAGGGTTTTTCAGGGAAGATGATTGAAATATTTGTAATTGTCTATGGGATAGTATGAAAAGGTTAAAGGATATGGATATGAAGATTTAAAAAAAAATTCTAGGCAGAATTATGGACCTGAAATTCTGCAAAGGCTTGTGCAATTTTAGCTTGAAATGAATGTTCACGTGTGCGTATTCTTAGTGATCAGAGTTTGCTGAATAGCCCTATTTATAGCCAATTCTTAGGGAAAGTTTTCGTTGGACATTTGTGCTAGCGCTTGATTAGTGGAACAACTTCCTTTCTGAAATACATGAAATTCTGCTACAAGGATTAGATGCGGCAGACTTAAACTCTGGCAGTTAAGTCAAAGTGGCTTATACGTACCTCAGTAGTCCTTATCACATTTAATGCTCTTATCAGGCATTAAATGCAGTTGAATTTAATTCCCATTGGATATAAATGCCTGTTATTGATTACATTTATGTCCCTTTTGAATTCAGATATTTACTTCAGGTGAATCCTGTCGCTTGGAACGTTAATTCATGAATCCTGAAATATCTTCAGCGTTTGAAAGATGCTTGAGACAATCTTCATCTTCTGTTGATTTCAGACGCTGATCTTCACTTTCTCTTTGATGGACTCGCCTAAAATTCTATTAGCAATTGAGTTTTCAATAGTTAGTCTAACATCTAAAAAGATTAAAATTAAGCGTAACAAAATAATACACTTTCAACGCTTTATATAAACTTACATTCTTTTGGGGTCGAACATGTAATCCTATTTTGTCATCATCAAACTTTCTAATACGTAAGTGTTAGATAATAGGTCTAAGCGTTTAAAGTTATCGAGTTGTAATTTTTAGTATAAAGCTTTTTATCTTTATAGTTTTAGACTATTATCTAGCACTTGAGCTATGATAGAATTTTATGTGAGTCTATCAAATTTAAATCGAAGATCAGCGTCTGAATACTTTGAAGATAAAAGATTCATTAAGCGACTGTCAAGTGCTTAAGAATCATTATAGGTGGTCATGCCACAAGCGCCTGTCTTCACCTGAATTAAATCCATAGCCAATAAGCACTTAAATGTAACATTCAACATACATTTAATTCCAACGGGAATTAAATTCAAATGCATTAAATGCTTGATAAGAGCATTAAATGTGATAAGGATTATAGACGTACGGATAAACCTTTCCCCATTGGCTGTCAACTCAAAGTAGGCCTGCTACCAATCTGTGTAGTAGAATTTCCTGAAATGTCAAAAAAAGACGAAGTCACGCGCCTCGTGTTAAACATGCTCCTGCTTGTGTCCAATGGACAAATTCCAAGAAAAGTCTATAAATAGATCCTCACAGCTCAACCCGAAATACCGAGAATTATTATCAAAATCTTGATATACACTTACGCTGTTGAAGTCTATTCATCCTTAAAAGATCCAAACCTCCTTAGCCAAAATATCCTTCAGCTTATACATCTCTACATCCAAACCAGTATCTCTTACCTCTTCATAGATGAACTATCATTTCTAAAGAGATATTCCAAAAGTGTTTGAACATTTTCAAATCAAACAAACCTTGATAAAATCCATCAACCTCTTCAATCTGTGTGACGAAGTTGTTGAAGACAAAGCAGTATTTCTGTGTGAGAGAAGCATGTCAGAAGTAGATCTTGGTCGAGTTGAAATCTTTATGATCAGGGAACTCGAGATCAAGCCTTCACCATTTGCTATTGTGTTGAACTTGTCTTTGTGAATCTTTGTGATTCGTTATACTGAATTCCTCCTGTGTGGAAAGGAGTAGAAGGACGTAGCTGGGATTACATAAATCTAGTGAACCTTACAATTCTCGTGTCTTCTTTACTTATTGTTTTATTGCTTTATCCATTATTATCTTCCTACATTATCATAAAGCATACACTATTAAAGTACGCGCAACTAAATACTTTTTAAACGCCTATTTATTCACTCTAAGAGACTTGTCAAAATCTTTTGTTGTGCTAACCCTAATATAAGTGTTGAGCGCCTGATCCATCTTGATCAAGTTCTCAAAAATATTGTCTAAGTCTTAAAATTCGAAAAGAATTTCAGGGTCTATTCAACCCCCCCCCCCCTTCTAGACCCTTTCGTATGTCACTTGGGACCAACAAGTGGTATAGAGCGGTTGAAGTTAAATTTTTTAAATTTCCAAGCATAACAGCTTGTTTAGATCCTCTTTAAAATTCAGTTACTTTCAAAATTTCTTTCGTGGCGTTCGCTGAAGTACCTAAGTTGACCGAGTCAAACTATGACTCATGGAAGGTCAAAGCATTTACTTCTCAAAGTGAGGAAGATAGAAAAGAAAAGAGTACGGTGCCCTCTGCATCTATAGTGGATAGTGTGATGTACACCATTTTATGCACACGGCTAAACATAGCCTACGCAGTTAGCATGGTGAGTCATTTGCAGGCTAACCCGGGAAGAGAACGCTGGACTGCTGTAAAATATCGTCAAGTATCTGAAGAGAACTAAGGATATGGTCCTAACATACAGACATGGAGATTTAAAAGTGGATGGATATATTGACTCAGATTTTCAATCTGATGTAGATGATCGAAAATCCACTTCAAGGTTTATATTCATGATCAATGGTAGAGTGGTGACTTGGAAAAGTTCAAAGCAAAGCACAACCGCCACAACTGAGGCAGAATACATAGCAGCTTCAGAGGCTGCCAAAGAGGGTGTTTGGATTAGAAAATTTCTTGGAGAACTTGAAGTGGTCCCTAGTGTAGAGCTGCCATTGCCACTTTATTGTGACAAGAACGGGGCTATCACATAATATAGGAAATCATTGGCAGAGGCAAGATAGCTATTCAAAGAGTAAATTCAGCTGACCATGTCGCTGACCCGTTGACCAGGCCTTTGACACATGCAGTGCTGGATCGGCATCTTGAAAAATGGGTATTAGATACCATAGTGATTAGCATTGAGTACAAGTGGGAGATTGTTAGGTTAATGTCCTCAAATGTCCTAGAGGATTAGTAAATGTTAGGACATTATTCATTTGTAATTGTTTCGAATTTTATCAATAAAAGGCAATTAGTTGTTTACTATTATATTTGCATTTATATATTGTAATCATCTATAAGTCCAGGAACACAAGAGTGAACTCTCTAATGCACTAGAGGGGTTTGATACCTATGTACTAAAATAGTCTGCAAGTCAATGATTTTCAATTGGGCATTAAAAATCATGAAGACTTTTATGATATGAGTTTTGACGAAAAAGGTGCACGTCAATCACTAGGAAGTGGTGAAGAACTCACATCATAGGTGTACTGATGGAGATAGTGGCACTCAGACATGACTCGCATCGCTTTTGTCACATAGATTTTCACTCTCAAACAGTCAATGACAAAATTGGTTAAATTGAAATAGGTGTGTCTGAACTTGAGACTTGAGGAATCGAGTTGAAGATATACTTGTGACATTAGGTTCTTCATTAGAGCAGTTAGGCCCAATTCACCCTTTGGTGGGGTCAACCTCGAACTGCAATCTAATGGTAAGTAGTAGTCATAACTGATATCCAAGATGGGATTCGTTCCCTCGAAGGTGAACGAGGAATTATCCTATGCATTTATGAGTAAGTTAGATCTTAAAGTCTTTGGCCAAAACATTCACTGATCTGAACTTATTATAAATATAGCATAGTGTCAAGTTAAAGTGTTTGACCAAAAACCATAACTCTCACGTGAACGGGATAAGGAAACAAAGAGTTTATATTCACATGGTATTTACAATAGGAAAGGTAATAAAATGATTTAATCATTTCATCTTATTTGGGTTAAAATATGAACCACTTAATTGGCTAGGTGGGACCCATACTCAATGGAATCTTCCCATTGCCAAATATAGATCAACCTAAAGAGTCACGCTTAAAACGGAAAAATCAATAGAAAAATGAAATATTTCTTGTGGTAATATTTTAAGTATTGGATACTTAAAATTAATTAAATGTAATTAATTCTTTGAAGAAATAAGTTAGTTCATTCATAGTTTAATTAATATGTTATTTCTTGGAGAAATAAAATTAATTAAGTATATTATCTATTATTTAATTAGATAAATTAATTGGATTGAATTAATTAATTAAATGATGGATTGGACTAAGCTCAAATTGGTGCACCAAGTGGCACACCAAGGCCTACATGGGGCAGCCCTAGGCGTCCTTTATGGGCTAATTTGAGCCCAAGATATTAACTTAAGTGATATAAATATATCACATTAGTTAATACTTATGTCACAAGTTGTAATTTACTTAAGCAACAAGAAACGAACTCCTCTCCCTCTCTCTCTCTCTAGCCGTCAGTTTCAACACTAAGAAGGAGGAAGATTTTTCTCATCAACTTTTTCCGTCGAGACAATTTAGAGGCAGAACTCTTGGACTGCTCGGATGATCAAGTTTTCAGCCGGAGTATTATCGCGAAGAAGTTGAAGAGTTCAAGTTATGGGATTGATCCTGTTATGGGAAAATCCAAATAAATTTTGCCAACATGAACGTCATGTTGTTGACTTTTCATTTACCCTATCGTACATATGTCTAATAAAGCCATGGGATGTGATATACGTCTATCGTACATACGTCTAATAAAGCCACGGGATTGATCCTGTTATGGGAAAATCCAAATAAATTTTTAAAATTCCATTTCCGTTGCATTTGGTTATTTTTTTCCCAACATGAACGTTACTCAACTTCACATTCGGACGTTTACTTTGTCTGAAAATTGTTGACTTTGAATTTGACCGTCACACGTTCGAATGTTGCATACCCCACATTCGGACGTTGGAATTAGTAGCTGATTTTTCCGCTGAAATATTCTTCTTTACATGTTTTTCACCATTTTTCCTCTATTACAATGATTTGTACCTAAACTCACTAAATACACAATCTAAATGCATATGTGGTATAAAATCATGCATAATCCAATATAAATTCCATGAATAAGGGGCTCTAAAAACATGTCAAATCACTACCTATCAGCTTACTTTACATTAGGATCATTATGCCAATGTGTTCGTCCTAGACGGATTTCCTAATGGACTGGCCAATTTAACATGGCATAGGCCCAACCCACGTTACTATTTTTTTGTGCCAGACTTGGCCTCAATAGTTCAGTTAAACCGAGCCTAGGCCTGAGTTTGGTAGAGGCCCGATCCTTGGTCAGCCAAATTCAGGATTAGCCTAGGAGTGAGACACCTTTGTTGATTTTGTTTTAAATGTTTAATAAGTAAAAATGGCTAACTCAATTTGTTCAAGGTGACATTAACCATACAGTGACCAAGGGTTTGAATCGCCATGACCACATATAATTTTTTTATTTCAAAATAAAAGGAAAACGCAGCTAGATTAATAATCATTGTAAAATTTAAAAAAAATAATCAAAAGAAACAACATGTAAGCCACATAATCCAGTGGTTCAACTTTGAGTATTTGATAAATGCTACATTTAAACTAGTTTTCTCTCGTTTATCACCTTACTTTACATAGTTTCTTCGATATCTTGATCACATATACTTTAACCCTTGTTTTCTCTTATATTTTAGGATAACTTAACATTTGGAGCAAAAGAACGAGGATCAAAGATGAATCAAGCATTAAGATGCAATGCAAGGAAAAACGCAACAACGTTTGAGGGGTCATAGTAGCGAAATGCTAGAGTTTATGGAGTAGATTTCTCTACTAATGTTCAAATTACATACTTACTATACCAATCATAACCTAAGAGGCCAAACTACATTTCGTATGTTGAAAAATGGAAAGAAAACAAAACGAGAATAACACAAAAACAAAAAGACAAAAACAAAGGAAAACTCACAAAGCTCGGGTTGTCTTTCAAAAAGCGCTCTTTTAAAGTGACTAGCTTGAATTTGCAGAGGCATCATCACAGAGGATCATGGAGTGGAATGGATGACTTTTCCACTCTCCTATCAGTTTCCGCGTACATCTTTGTCCCAACATTAGTGGTAGGTAATGATTGCCCGGTATCAATGAGACATCCCACATTGCCATCTTTCCTGAATTTCTTGTGGCTCATCTTTTGGGGATCATCTGAATGGTGTTCCTGAGATTTCTCAACATCTAAAAAATGAAAAGCATCTAATTTTAAACAAGAATCAGTGCCAAATGTGTTCTTGAAACTCCTATAGGCTACCATTCAGAGGTAGCTTACCATTCCCCATTCAGAGGTAGCTTACCATTCCCCATGTCAAGATTGTCTTCACTTGTGGCTAGGAACGGTCTTCCTAAGATCAGTGGGATTTCATTGTATTCATCCATCTCAAGACAGACAAATCGATGGGAAAATATAATATGCGACCTGACAATCACATACCAATGATTCCCCTTGGTTACTTAATGGATTTGTTTGTGAGTTGCAACCTCGTGGTAGTCTTAGGATTGCAGAGAGCCTAATTATTGAACAGTGCATAGAATAAGTTGATCCCAGATCCTGAGTCACAGAGGTCTTGATTTTAA